>JAUMGZ010231803.1:0-11004 GCA_032359645.1 Pododesmus macrochisma
ACCTTGACCTTTAAACCCTATGACCTTAAATCTTTGTCAAAATATTCCTCACATTATTTTCTACAACTCTCTTATACTTATCAATATACAAAAAGTCTACCGTTTTGGAGAAAATTTACATTTTCAGTCTTAAGAAGTGTCAATGACCTTGACATTGAACCCCACGACCTTGGAACTTTGTCAAAATATTTCTCGCATTATATCCTACAACTCTCTTATTCATTTAAGTATACAAAAAGTCTATTGTTTTTGAGAAAAATGACATTTTAAGGCTTCTGAAGTGTCTGTGACCATGACCTTTGACCCCTATGACCTTAAATCTTTGTCAAAAATATTCCTCACATTATTTTCTAGAACTCTCTAATACATATAAATATTTAAAAAGTCTACCGTTTTGGAGAAAATTTACATTTTCAGTCTTAAGAAGTGTCAATGACTTTGACCTAAGACATCGCAACCTTGGAACTTTGTCAAAATATTTCTCGCATTTTATCCTACAACTCTCTTATACATATAAGTATACAAAAATTCTACTGTTTTTGAGAAAATTGGCATTTTCAGTCTTTTGAAATGTCTGTGACCTTGACCATTGACCCCATGACCTTGACACTTTGTCAAAATACTCCTTGCATAATTTCATACAACTTTCTAATTAATATCTATATACAACAAGACCCAATGGGGCCTTAACACCATCTGGTTGAAATCTGCCCAGTAGTTTCAGAGGAGAAATAATTTAAAGACATACTGTCAAATTTAGCCCTTTTGGTCTGCCCACCTGTCCACTTGGGGTCAGATACTTCATTTGTACAATCTTGAATCCCCTTCCTCTAAGGATGCTTCCTTCCACTTTGGTTGAAATCTGCCCAAAAGTCTCAGAAAAGACTGTTAAAAGGCATACTGTCCAATTTACCCATCCCAACTATCCCCTGGGGGTCAGGTCCTTCATTTGTAAAATCTTAAATCCCTTACCCCTAAGGATGCTACCAGCAACATTTGGTTGATATCTGTCCAATTGTCTCAGAGGAGATGTCGTTTGTAGGCATACTGTCAAATGTACCCCTTTTGGCCCGCCCACCTGTGCCCTTGGGGGTCAGGGACTTCATTTGTACAATCTTGAATCCTCTTCTCCTAAGGATGCTTCCTTCTAAATTTGGTTTCAGAGAAGATAGCGTTTAAAGGCAAACTGTCAAATTTATCCTTTTTGGCCCCGCCCACCTGTCCCCTGGGGGGTTAGGTCCTGCATTTGTACAATCTTGAATCCCCTACCCCTGAGGGTGCTTCCAGCAAAATTTGGTTGATATCTGTCCAATTGTCTCAGAGGAGATGTTGTTTGAAGGCATACTGTCAAATTTACCCCTTATGGCCCCGCCCACCTGTCCCCTGAGGGTCAGGTCCTTCATTTGTACAACTTGAATCCCCTTCTCTTAAGGATGCTTCCTGCCAAATTTGGTTGAAATCTGCCTAGTAGTTTCAGAGGAGATGTCATTTTAAGCAAAGTTAACGAAGGATGGACGGTGGACGGACGGGATTTGTATGAGAAAAGTCCACCTTGGACCTTCGGACTAAATGGATAGACTAAAAACCCCACCATTTTTGAGAAAATTGGCATTTTCAATCTTTCAAGGTATCTGTGACCTTGACCTTTGACCCCAAGACCTTGAATCTTTGTCAAAATATTCCTAGCATAATTTCAAACAACCTTCTTAATTATATGTACAATGTCATGTATATACAATTACAAAAGGTGCACTGTTTCAGAAAAAATTGGCTATATATCCATATTTTAGTATTACGCCACCACCTATATCAAAGGAAGCGACCCCTGGTGGTCATTTATGAACAGATTTCGTTTTCTTTCACAAACTTTGTAAACATTGTCAGAAGGATTATGTATACCAAATATGAAAGCATTATGACCAGCTAGCGGTTCCTTTAAAAAGAATTTTTTTTAAGATGTACACAATTTTATCCCTTTTTGCCCCCTCAGGGAGCCCTTATGGGGCGGTTTTTCATCGCAACTGTCTACCAAATTTGGTTGAAGTCCATCAAGTGGTTCTTGAGAAAGGCTCAGGTGACCTAAATTTAAACCTGAAGCATAAGTCACGATAGAGATGAAATCTCTATAGGATATCTCTTTGTGTATAAACAACAGAACTGTTTACACTGAGCATAATGAGATCTGTCACAGTTCTTGTGAAAAGATTTACCGAACACATGAAGATTTCTGTTTGTTTATTTTATTGGGATTTTACGTCCCTTTAACTCATGTGTAGGTGACATATTGAGACATTTGCTGCTTGTGACTGATGGCGACTTTATAGTGCTTTCTCACTGAAATATCAAGCTGCAGAAACATTGACATGATACTTCACTCAGTCACATTATCCTGACACGGAGCCAACCTGTGAGTCCTCCTCCTACCCAGTAATGCTGGGCGCTATAAGCAGGGAGCTAGAAGATTGCCTAATTTTAATGTCTTAGGTTTTGATGCACCAGGATTCAAACTCGTATCTAGAATTCTAGTACCAGTCTAACAGCACGAGGCGAACGCTCTCCAGACATAAAATGATAAAGGGAAAGTTAAAAGTAGATATTACAGAGAGATAATCAGATTTCAACAACAGGTGTTCTTGATTTAAAGCACCTATCATAGTATTCTATAATAGTCATCTGTCAGAAAACAATTAAGATAACTCTTTAAATAGCTGTATGAATTAAATGATGGAAACATTGATAAGAATTATTATAGTAGGACTGGATGGCTCAGTGCCAGGATAATATGAATGAGTGATTTACTTGTATCGTGTCAATGTTTCTGTGGTGTGATATTTCAGTACAGACGTACAGCACTATAAAGTCGCCATAAGTGTGCACCGTCACAAGCAGACACCATCTCGATATGACCTATACATGCGTTAAAGCGACTATAAATCCTAATGAAGCAAACAAACAAATGTTATAGGAAATATTTGTTTGTTATATTGGGTTTTAATGTCGCTTTCAACTCATGTCTAGATCATATCGAGACAGTGTCTGCCTGTGACAGTGTGCATTGAGTGGCGACTTTATATTGCTGTCTCACTGAAATGTTATGCCAAAGACACATTGACATGATACTTCACTCAGTCAAATTATTTTGAAACCCAACCAACCAGCCCCCAGAATGTTAAGTGCTTAGCAGGGAGAGAGAAGATATCCTATTCTTAACGTCTCAGATTTGACGTGGCTGGAATCAAACCAATGTCACCCTACTTACAAAGCACACTCTCTACCACTGAGCTACCGTGACAACTGTTAGATGAAAAATGTTTTTTCATATAGATATGTGCATGTACTACATGTATTAGAATACCAAGTCTCGTGACCATGTTAACAAATACAATGTATATGTTAAATATTATTAGGAGAATGAAAGTGCTAAAAATTAGTTTCAAACAACACATTACTATATTTTATTATATGCATTTGTATTTGTATTTGTATTAAGGGCTTATTGTCCGATCAACAGCTAAGGTAATTTACGGACGTGCCAGTTTTACTGGTGGTGGAAACCGGAGTACCCGGGGTAAACCACCGACCTGCGGCAAGTCACTGGCAACTTTCTTACACTAGCACGCCCCAGACGGGAATCGAACTAGGAGGTGAAAGGCTCTTATGATTACAAGTCGGCGACTTTAACCACTAGGCCACCGCTGCCCCTTTATTATATGCACACACCCAATGAATGATGATAATGACTGTGTCAAAATCGGTCAAAAAATGAAGTACCTGTAATCTTATCTTTATCATATCATTAAATATCATCCCACACCTTTGGAAACTGGATGATTTAAACAAACAAAAGGATCCATTTCGCTTCACAACTTTCTGAGAAATAATCTACACACAAAAATTAGAATTAACAATGATGAAACCCAAGGGGGAAAGACATACATATGCCTCCAAATTATAACTACACTGAGATAAATTAAGGGAAGATAATTTATCTAAGCCCTGTTCAATGAAATATATACTTAAAGTACCTGACATGCACTGACAAAAATCAAGAATTAAATGTGTCAATGCAATATTTCTGTTAATTCATGATGTACCTTAAATCACAGAAAATTTAAACTGATGTCCAAGATCGATACGCTTTATATAACCGGTATCAATAATTGATATTTATAAAGTGTTTAATATGGCAAAACCATGCTCAGAGCTAAATCAATTAATGGTACACTCACTGCAATGTATTGGTTTAATTGCCTAAGACTTTAAGAAGTATCAAGTTGTATAAATAGTTTATAAAGATGTATATCATACTAATTAAACCATAATTAGCATTTATAGAATAGTCCTAGGAAATTATTTCTATATTAATTTGTAATGTTGCACATAATATATTGAAGATCAAGTCACATATACATTTGACTGGACTCCTCTCCAAACTCAAATTATAGACTATTTATTAGTTTGTTTTATTGGTGTTTGACTTAATTTGAAACTATGTTTAGATTACATGTATATTAAATTGGTGTCTGCTTATGACAGTGTGCACTGATGGCGACTATGGTGCTGTCTCATTGAAATATCATGCTGAAGACACAATGACACAATGCTTCACTCGTTCACATTATCCTGATTATGAGCCATTTATCCAGTACTTCTCCTTAACCATACCCAGAAATGCCTAACAGGGTGCAAAAAGATTAACCAATTTTAACGTCTTATGTTGACACAGCCGGAAATTCCATCGCCACCTCCCTTTCATGAAGCAATTTAACAAGCAGATTTAGGAGGTTTTTTTTTCAAGCATGTAACATATGCTGTTTATGTCAGTATGTATAATACAATTAACATCTATAAAAGATACTGCAACCATAATGTTACAAATATATAACACGTAACATCAGTAATAATAATCCTTTGATAGTAATACTACATAACTAGACCAATATACATCAACATAGCATGTTCCTTTAATACTTTGCCCTCAAAAGAAAATGTTGAAACCAACATGCAGAAAATAAACAAAAATTGTTGCACTATTTTCTTGACCTCTACTTAGAGGTAGATAAGTACAATATATCGCTGACATATTTCTTGGAAGAACTTATTTTAAGCTAGATGAGCAGGTAGCAACAATTTACGGTATGCACATGCATCTTCAGTGAATCTGTAAGAAATCTTTTGTAAATCATTAACTATACAGCAGAAGTTGTCTTTCATAACACTCGTAATGTTTTGGATGCAACGTGCACCGCCTCCATAACTTAATCAAATCATTTTCTTATCATAATATTACGTGCCTGCTACATACATGTTGTAAATATGATGAAACTTAATTAGATAATCATCTGTCTGCCTGTCCAGCAATAAGGTGCATACTTAATTAAGTCAGCTTTCTTATTATTCATGGTCACGGTGTCATAGTTACGAAGAGATCCCATAAGAGATACAGCTCATTAATAACACACCAGCATGAAGAAGATAATCCAATATCTGTATTAGTATATAGATCACATGGGGTGACCATCAATACTAATTATTGGGATAGCGACTTTGTTGACAACAATAATATCATTATTATATGGTCTTACTTTGTATAACCTTTTGGGGGCATCATGCCCCGGTGTTTCACAAATACTTGTACTGTTCTTATTTATCATTATAAATAGAACATGAAAAATTAAGTGCAAACATGCAATCACATAATCAAGGAAACTCTTTATGTCTTTTAAATTATTGAAATGCTTAGTTATGACTTACAGAATCAAATGTCTCCTTGTCAACATTTAATACCAAGGAGAAGTCAATAATCCATTTACAAACTCACATGATCACATGCAATCAACTTTTAAGTCATTTAGATAGATTTCCCCTTAAAAACTTCTTGAATAAATGAACTAATTACCATTACAATAATGAAATGTCATTCACTTCTGACACACAGTCATCTCGGTCTGTCAACAAACTTTTAAAAAGAGATACATTTGTTTCAATGACATCAGCACTGTTTTGGTCGGGATTTCGACAAATAAGTTATACAATACACAAATGTACCCAATACCCATAAATATGAGCTATATTATATAATTTTTTATACCAATCATTTGGTGCCTAAATACTGCTGGGACAAGAGGCCCAATAGGCCTTGATGCATTCACCTGATAATAAATTTGTTGTATTATTTATGTCCTTTTACAATTTTTTATTATTGCCTCCTTGAGTATGGTTCAGTGGCTGTACGGGCACATCTAAACAGATAGATGTGAAATATTGTTGATCCAACAGACTTGGTTAATAAAGAATGTATTAATACAAGTGGCTTATTGGATCAACATTGAACAACTGAAAACATGTTGGAACTTTTTGAATTAACTTACATTTCACTATTTTTTCAAATACTAAACTTTGACCCCCTGATACAGCCGAAACAATATCTAAAGGGGCATATCATAAATGGCACACTTTGAAAGACTATCAACTAATCAAGGAAACTACTATGGACAATCATTCCCTAGTTTAATACATTCATAACAAGAGGATATTGCATTTTATCTATCAATACATACTGGCAGTTTAGTGTATGTTGACTCTTGGGCATACAGCCACATTTCTTTGATATGAAATTAAATAACCTTTTTGAAAGATTATCAAGGGGCTATAAAACTCCAAAAAAATAACCTTAAAATAGCATGCAACAGTTACACCCCTTCATTAGGATGCATAGGTCATCACAATTTGGTAGTCTTGTAGGTCAAATATTGTTGAAGATATGCTCTGAACAAAATCTGACAAGAAATACCAATAAAAAACAAACCAAACAAACATTACAATATCTCCCTTTTGTTTTTTGTCAATAGGGCTCACTTTAGCTCACCTTTACCCTTCAAGTTAAACACAAACTTAACCATAATTGTTTTGTTTGTTTCATTGGAGTTTAACCTCCCTTTAACTCATGCCATTATATCAAAATGGTGTCTGCTTGTGACAGTGTGAACTAATGGCGACATTATAGTGCTGTCTCACTGAAACATCATGCTGCAGACACTTTGATACGATTCTTTACTCAGTCACATTATCCTGACACAGAGCCAACCAGTCCTTCTCCTGCCAAGTAATGCTGAGCACTTGGCAGGAAGCCAGAAGATTACCTAATCTTAATGTCTTAGGGTTTAAACAATATATTTAATTATGATATGTGTAACAACAAATAGAATTTGACACATCACTGAATATTGGTAGAAGGTTCTTTTATTGAATTCTAAAAATTTGTTGGGTAAAATCAACACTGCAATCAGTCTGGTACTTATGACACTAAAGTTTTAAACTTGATTGTTTTTTTTAAAACAATTGAAATACAAGTTTTTACAACTTATGTATTGTCACAATATAGGTGAAATACTCTAGAAGTGAGGTTAAGCCCTCATTATTAAACAATTAACTTAATGTTGAAATCTCTCTCATTTATGGCAGGGATGATAGCGTGAGTGGAAACATTCTGTGGAAGAAACCAGAGTGCCGGAGGAAACCCACATGTTCAGATTGGTGAGCCTGTACTTTCCCACTTATGACACCCCATATTGAAAGCACTCAGGCCACATTGATGAGAAGTGAGCTTGTTAACTACTAGGCTACCTGGACACCTGTTTTCTTAATACTGTCCAAAGAAAGAATACCTATAATATATCATCATTGCTATTTTGTAGTAGGCACCCCATGTGACAATGTTAGAGAAAGTTACAATTACAATAAGTCAACAGCATAATACCTTTATCAAGGAGTCGTCTGGTTTCTTTCTTTGGCATCTTTAGGAACATGTCTCCAAAACAAACCCACTCCTTCTGGCTTTTCTTGTCTTTTATCAAAACCCTGAAATGAAGACAAACATTCTTCAAGATGTTTCTGAATTATTGGATCAATTATTTAAGATTTTTGAAAATCTACCTTATGGTTATTGAATGAACAAGAAAATTGACAGTCAAAAAATTGCTAACATAGTTGGCCACAAGTTGAACCGTTAGCTCCCTTTTAAATAATCAAATTAATACTTATCAAAGTATTAAGTATAAGAAAAATATATTATCTAGAAATGGTGTAAAATGAAATTGGTTCAACATCAGAAATGAAATGTATGTCAATATGGTATACTTTCACTTGAGTTGCCCCTACCTTTCACCATTTATCTGCATGTGAAGGTTGTTCATTGTAAGTCTAGTACTTATGCTGCATGCAAAGGACCTTAACACAACACTTAACAAAAACATTCTAAATTCAACCAACAAGAAAATATAGTTCAGTTTGACCTACTGTCACTTGATGTGCCATCTACCTTCTATGATTACCTGCATGTGCAATTAAAATGTTCACCTTAGACCTAGTGATAAGGCTGCAAAGAACTTAATTTACACAGAACTTATCAGTAAATTAATGCAACAAAATTTAAAGTCAATCAAGCAGAAATCATAGATCAAAGCATAGGTCAAGAAGACTTACTTTCGTTCAATGAGCTATTTTTACATTTTAATTTTTTAAACATTTAAGCTTATTTACTAGAAACCACTTTCATGAATGTTTCCTAAGGATTGCTCTTTTTTTCTTTTTCTTTTTATTGGGGTTTAATATCCCTTAAACTTATGTAGAGGTCATATCGAAATGGTGTCTGCTTGAGACAGTGCGCATTTATGGTGACTTTATAGTGCTGTCTCACTGAAATATCACGCTGCAGACACATTGACATGATGCTTAACTTGATCACATTATACTGACACCGAGCCAACCAGTCCTTCTCCTACCCAATAATGCTGCGTTTTTAGCAAGGAGCGAGAAGAGTGCCCAATTTTAATGTCTTGGGATATGGTGCCACCAGGATTCTAACCTGGGACCGCGAATTCTCTTCACCAGTGTACCGTTAAGAGGCGAACACGATAACCAACCACTCAGCCACTGCGCTGGGAAAGGATTGCTCTTGAAACAATATCATACTGATGACTTAAAAATATATCAAACAAATTTTATAACACTTAAATCTAACAAAAATGATCATGATGTAATATTATATGTCTAAAATTTGATTACTTGAGACTTAATTGTTTGGAAAACTATTAGATGGTTTCAAGATATCAATAACTATCACAATACTACTGCAATAGTGACCTGCAATAGTAATATTATTGCACTGTGACCCATTCTTCCAAAAGCAATGGTAAAACTTTACCTCAATATTCACCCTTAGTGTTTACTAAAAATCTAAATAAATTCTATACACAACTTTAATTATGAAATGTATATATTCAAAAGTATTTCCAGTTATCAGACACACATTCATGGTAACATTACCGTAGTTCAGATGTCTTTCATCTACAAAGTACAATGAGGCTACAAAAAGGAATGTTGAGGAAATGTCAGCCAATAAAGGACATTATAAACCCACAATTGATCAAACATTTCACATTCACAGTCTTTTAGCATACATTGCATCAATTGTACATGATGTAGCATTTCATTACTAGTTAAATGACTAGCAACATCTGAAACACGATGGTGTTTGATGCTTCAGCAACCACACTCTGACAGGAATTCAAATATGTTAAATATTGATTTAAATTTTATAAGGTTTTTGAAGGATTAGCTTAAAGGTGTTGTTCTATTACAGAGCATTTGTATGCCATTTTTCGTTCATCCTCACATGAATGTAGTGACTTTTGTGCACATTGTGCAGTGTTCGAATAATATCATGACTTTTTCTGCATGTTTCCTTTTGCATGAATTTGTCACAAAAATTGGAATAAAAAAAAAAATCATTCTTTAATAAATTATGAAAGACAAACAATGCATTTGTCATAAGGATACTGATGATTAACGGTGTCCATTAATTCTGTTGTACAATGCATGCTGCAATGCAGTGATTGCTGCAGTAAGTGGATACATCCCCTTATCAATGCCACAGTAGTAAACACTCATATAAAGACCATTTGATTAAATTGATAAATACTTCCTTTCCAGCTGTATATAACACACAATGCAATGGCACTTTATCAATTTTGTCATTTAGATTTGACACCTGGCACATCGCTTCATATATGTGTCAGCATAATACAAATACAAGAGGCCAATTGAGCCTTGATGCACTCGCCTGACAAGACATTACATTAATTTTGTACATATATTGCAGTTTAAATATGTGTTACATGTACCTTATCTTGCATTTTCATATATTTGCCGATATCGGACTTGCATTTTGAAATATTTGCCGATATTGAACTTGCATTTTGATTGCCCGTTAACAATTTATGGTATACAAAATACTGTTTTAACATTTTCTGCAAAAAATCTGATCAGAGATTTCTAAAAAGGTCTCATATCATACCAGAATTCCGAGCAATCATAACAGAATGAGTTTGAAAACATCAAACCATTTTAAAAGGAGACCATACAAGGAACATCTACACATTCAAATGTCCTGAAAATCTTGTCGATAGTTCTTGACAAGAAGAAAAATAGGTTTTGACTCGATCATTTATAATAATCAAAGCTTGGCTCTGCAGGGTGGCCATTTTGGATGAAGGTGCATGAAAGCACTGTTACATAAAACAGAAACAATATTCCAAGAGGAGACCATACAAGTTACATCTACATCATGTTTCATAAAGGATGAAGTTAAGATATTCATGTTTAAATAAACTTTAAACCTTTGGATGAACAGAAGGAAATGTTAAATACTTAATGCTCTTGGCTATATTCAAAAGCTTAATTTATATAAGATTTTTATGTTATATTTCTAATAATTTGATCAACAACTACCTACAAATACAAGATAAAGAAAAGTTATTGAAGTATAATTAAAATGTGTCACTTGTAGTTACATTAGCTCAAGATTGTTTGGACTTTGTTGCAGCTGATATGTACAGGTCAATGAAAGGATACTGCTAGTGTGCATAGTTTTAAGGATACTTGAGACGTTAATTTTTTCAAAACTTTACCTTACATTTTCTCAAAAAGTATTCACAATAGACC
>JAUMGZ010231814.1:0-11004 GCA_032359645.1 Pododesmus macrochisma
ATACTGATGTCAAAAGTGAAAATTGTGTGTGAAAAATAAGGAGACTCCCTCCTAAATAGGGAGAGTTGGCAACTATGTCCATCTTATTATGATGTTCATCCTATCTGATTATCTCTTCATCAGTAATTTAGTTCCTGTAAGGTTCATCAAGTTCTCACAAACCCCGTGATTTCAGTCTTGTAAATGTAAACTAACTGTGTGTGATAAAGATTCTACAAAGTTTTAAGTACTGAAGTCAGTGGTCAAGTTCACTTTAACATAGAAGGGAACACTGTTTGTTCATCCAATGTGTTCAAACTTTGCAGATCTCCGATATCAGGTATGTGACCTCTAAAATATGTTATTTCTACTCCATTCTACCCATAGTGCAACAGATTAATAGAATTTTGATTTTTATGTTAAACACAAAAGAAACCAATTAAGTATAAAAAGGGGAAGCAACTCAAATAAAGTGTAACATTAAAATTGCAGAGTTAATTTTGCTGTGAATCCATTTTAAGACATATAAAGTTTGTTCTCAACTTGAAACTGAATTACACTATATTTTGCTCTTTAAAATATATAAAGAAATCAGACTTGAATTAATAATTGAAATAACATTAAATGAAATATAATTTGATGGTGTATGTATTTAAATAAAGATGGTATGTTGAAAAATGTTAAACCTATTACAAATGCAACTTGGGCCATGCAGTTACTTAATATGTGAAACTTGCATTGAACAAAAGAAATACACATATATGACAAAATGAATTAATCTTATTTCATTAACTTTTAGTCCACCTGGACTAAGTTCAAGTGGACTTTTCCTATACCAATCCAACTTTCGTCGTCGTCTGTCGTTAACTTTCACATTCTAAATTTCTTCTCAAAAACTACTGAAGCAATTTTGACCAAACTTGTTGTAAATGTTCCTTGCATGGTACCTTTCAGATTTGTGTTGGATGTTGCGGGATTTCCATCCAATATGGCCATCGTGGCTTCTGATTGGCTGAGGCATTTTGGATGTCTTGTCAAAAACCGTTGGTCAGATTTTCATGAAACTTGATGAACATGTTCCTTGCATGGTCCCCTATTAGAATTGTGTTCAATGTTGCCAAATTCTATCCAATATGGCCACCGTGGCTTCTGATTGCCTGAGACTTTTTTTACTTCTTGTCAAGAACCGTTGATCAGATTTTCACGAAACTTGATGTAAATGTTCCTTGAAATAAAGTTAAAGATATTCTTGTATTGTTTATGTATCTAGGTGGACATTAAGGCCCCATGGGCCTCTTGTTATATTATGCCAATTAATATTACATGTATTTGAATTATTAAGTACATATTATCCAATGTATGGATAACACTGATCCAATTCAGTATTTGATTGTCTTGTATGAATGTTACATTTTAACATCTTGCAATCTTATGCCTTATTACAAAGGGAGACATGTTTTAAACATAAAATGTAGATTTCTAATTGCATTAAGTCCATCTAACCAATTTGGTTGTGACACAAGATAATTAGTTTTTTGTGCGTTATTGGGAGAATCCTATTTATCTGTCCTTGTTCGTGAAAGGTCAAGGTCAAAAAATTGTGTATTGTTAAGATGAGTCCTCTTACATGCATGCATGTGAATTTAAGTTTCATCAGTGCAACATTCATCTAGACTTTTTAGCCCTGTTATCTGACGTCACAAGATTATTAGAGTTGCACATTTCTGGTTTGTTACTTTGTAAGTCTCAGCAGTAGACATTATACCGGTCTTGTATAGACAGAAAACAGTGACAAGAAAGTTTTGTGAATCTTACATATTCAGTTTGTATAGATCACACAGGGGGCTGTTTTAAGTATTTCACAGGTATATATCTACTCCCTTGATAACCGTGTCAAATTTCAAATTGTGTGCATATAAATGTCTTTGATGGCCCTGTTAAAACTGTCTTCCTTCAGAGTACAAGTTTTACCTCCTCTTCAAAAGGCCAAGTAAGGTGTAAAATGAATTTATCAATGGCTTTTTCTATGTATCAGTAATAGATGACCTTATGAATATTTATTCTGGCTTTGGTCTGTCTCCAAGTTTAAAAATCACAATATAATGACTTGAATGTATTTATCAGTGGTCCATGCTTTGCTTGATATGACAAAAGCTAGATGTTCTTCTGGCTAAAGAAATGTTCACATAGATTTCCTAAGTGTTTGTGTACATTTAAGCCTGTTTTACTGTCTTCCAGAAGGCTATTAGTTTATTGTGTTTGATGATAGCTGTATAAATGTGTGGTTCACATACAAATAGGTCTAGTAGTGTTACGTGAAGTAGATGCTGTGTGATATTGTTCATTCACAGTGCCAATGTTAGGTTTGCATTAAAGTTTTAAAGAGAACAGTAATAGACAACATTGTATTGAACAAACTTAATGTGATCAACTTATGAATATAAAATAAGTTTTATTACATAAAAAACCTGTATAAACAAAGCAATATGAAGAAATTTTCAATGAAAAATTATCTCTGTGTCATATTTAGGGTTAGTCATGTTTAAGGTATGGAAAAACAGGATTGATTAAAAAGTTTTTAGAATTAAATAGGATTAGTTTTAAACGGAAAGCTAGTGTCTTGCATAGATGTTGTGATATTTTAAGGTCAGCAGATATAGGTTGACGAGAACATGTTGTAAATAAAGTTACTAGGATTACCTGTATACATGTACATATGATTAAACATGTATATATTACTGAAGTTGTTGAAGTTTGACAACTGTCATATTTATTGTAACACATTTATTGTCCCCCGCTTTGTCCCCCGCTTTTCGAAGAAAATCGGGGGAATATTAATGTGGGTGTGTCCCTCTGTCCCTCTGTCCACATGTATTTGTTTTCTTAGGAACCTTTTTAAACAAAAAACTTGTAAAAATCTTTTTAAAAGAATTAAGCTATATGTTGCATATATTTTGATTCTTTTTATTTGTAACAATATTCTACTGTTGTGGTAAATCATATCTCCATACCTAAGTTGCTTTATGATGACATATTGTAATGCACACACACCCTCTAATAGCAGCTGTAATACATCTAGTATATTACTTGGGAGGATACCAAGATATCAGAGACAGGGGCCATATTGTCAAACAATAGTTATTATGAAGCAAGTTGATAACTTGTATCTCTGTACTGGCCTGGGTACACACATCCTCTATAAACATAAAATGTGCTTGTTAAATATCACAAGGTTTGATTAAGTCTCACCAGTATGGGGTAAAGCTTATTCAGAAAAAAGTCTCACTGTGGATGTTATAAATGTTAAAACAGATGACGGATGATCACATGCCTGGATTTAATGCAGGGTAATCACACATGGATTGAATGCTGAGAGATGATGGCATATCATTTCATACTTCTAATACAGACCATTATCATATTACAACTCACTCATTAAATTCTTAAATCAAAAACGTACATAAATGTCATGATCATTAAGTTGTTCATGTCTTTAATAGATTAATATCATATTTTGGCAGAAATTTATCTCCAGTTTTCAATAGCATTTATAAGCCCAGATGAAGTTATGTTGAATTTAAATTTCACGTATTTATAATTACAAAACCAGTACCTATACATGATGTGATATGGAATCAAAGCTCTGTGTACTTGTAACTGTAACAGTGCTGTAACAGATGACATCATATTTTGTATAACTTATAACTATATTCATACTGTAGAATCAGAAAATTTTGTTGTGGTTTTAATTTCGTTTATTTCGTTGTTGTAACTGATCAACGAAATTAAGACCATGACAAATTTTTTCACATACCTTCTAAAAAGAACACCTTCAGTATTTGCAACAAAATTTTATGTCCACGAAATCACTTTATTTTCAAAACAACGAAATTTTAGGCCCATGAATATTTCTGATTCTACAGTACTCAGAAGTATATTTTACATGTACATAGTTAAATTAAAAGTTTTTGGTATTAGTACATGTCAAATGCAGATGATTGCTGTAATAAGTCAGTAATAGATTTATTACTACATGTAACCTACCTTTATATAATGATGTTACATGAGCTCTTTTGATGCTTTTAAGACATTGGGGACACAGTGAAAATGTATGTATTTGTTAAAGTTTGTATTAAAAAAGAACTAGACCCTGCTGGTGCTTTGTGATGTGGATTACAGTGTGGGCTTCTTGTTTCTATTGAAGTATAAAGTGTGGCCTATGTTGATAATTGTACCAGTTACAGGTCATACTGTGTGATGTACAACAACCAGCTGATATTGTAAAACATTCTGGATCTGTAAGAGGATCTCAATAAACAGGTGAAGCAGAAGTGAGATGACCAATAGTGACCAGTACTGCTGGTGTCCACTACTGCCCTAGGTAACAGCTGACATTGTACCACAGGGTTGTCTGGTCATCATTACTTGATGATATCTTTATCATCACCATCTTTAAAGAAATTCTTTGTTGACCAGGCTGCCTCCATGTGTTGTATTTGTTCTGTCAACAATGGACAAAGGATGAGATATGTCTCCTATTGTAGACCGGGTCAACATTAGCCTGCCAAAGTGCCCTTATAATCAGCTTCTGTACATGTTAGTCCTTTAACTCTTGCATTGGGGTTCGATTTAAGCAATGCAGAGTTAAATTGATTTGGAATAAAACTATATAAGCTGATTACGTAGGGCATACTGGGTCAGCATGTTTTGCTTATTTTTCATGTGTAGAGATTTACTTATGGTTTAACTCTTATCTAACAACTATTGACATGGCTAAGTACCCTTAATAAAATCAGCATAAAGACATATAAACCCATTGTTTAGGTAACTGAGTCACAAGTTTATTTAAACTCATCTTCTACTCTCTTATAAACCTTTAAATGGGATCAGCTTGAACTAGTGTATTAATATTCCAAGTGATTACTATAATATTATTAGAGAACAATCATGCTGCCCCCAGAATGGGTTAACATTAGGCCAAACTGCCATTCTCTTATTCTAAATGATCTGATGAGATATTTTTAAAGTTGAGGCATTTTTTCATTAACATGTGGTTTAACAGAATAAAAAATGTATATGTTACCAAAATAGAATGAACTGTTTCATATCTATAGAATAGTTTAAAAAATATTTACTTTCACTATCTAATGAGTGATTGTCAAATGAATTTATATAGGTAGATTGTGTAATGATTATTTTTCAGATAGATTTATATGGGCTGACTGCATGCATAATAATTGATTGTTAGACAGATTTACATGGGCTGATTGTGTAATGATTGCTTGTCATATGGATTTATATAACTAGATTGTGTAACGATTGCTTGTCAGATGGATTTATATAACTAGATTGTGTAATGATTGCTTGTCAGATGGATTTATATAACTAGATTGTGTATTGATTGCTTGTCAGATGGATTTATATAACTAGATTGTGTAATGATTGCTTGTAAGATGGATTTATATAACTAGATTGTGAAATGATTGCTTGTCAGATGGACTTATATAACTAGATTGTGTAATTATTGATTGTCAGATGGATTTATATGGGCAGACTGTGTAATGGGTGAATGTTAGATAAATTTATATGGACAGACTGTGTGGTGATTGATTGTTAGATAAATTTAAATGGGTAGATTGTGTAATGTTTACTTGTTAGATAGAATTATTTGGGCAGCCTGTGTAATGGGTGATTGTTAAATAGATTTATATTGGCAAACTGTGTAATGAGTGATTGTTAGATAGATTTATATGGACAGACTGTGTGGTGATTGATTGTTAGATAAATATAAATGGGTAGATTATGTAATGTTTGATTGTCAGATAGATGCATATGATTAGACAGCATAATGATTGATTGACAGATAGATTTATATAGGCAGACTGTAATTACTGATTGTCAGATAGATTTAAATGGACATACATGTACTATGTAATGGGTGATTGTCAGATAGGTTTATATGGGTAGACTGTGTAATATCATTGTCAGATAGATTTATATTGGTAGACTGTGTAATAAATCATTGTCAGATAGATTTATATGGATAGACTGTGTAATAAATCAATGCCAGATAGATTTATATGGGTAGACTGTGTAATAATTGAATGTCAGATAGATTTATATGGGTAGACTGTGTAATAATTCATTGTCAGACAGATTTAAATGGTTAGCTTTTTATAACGATTGATTGTAAGATATATTTAAATAGGTAGATAGTATAGTTGTAGACTATGTTGTAATTGACTCTTTGGGTGATTTATATTGGTACATACTGTGAAGTGGTAGACTGTCAAAGGTACTAATAGTGACAGACTTCAGATGGATCAATATAAACTGTCACAGTTAACTTTTGGTTAAATCTATATTTATTAGATATGCTTTTAAACTGATAGAATTTACTGTATCTTAAAGGTATGTGTAACCTTGTGTAAACAGTAAACAATTTATTGTAAGATATTCATTGATAACTGTTTATTTTAAATCTACTAAATTTTAAAGTGACTTGAGTCTTGTCTTGGTTTTAAAGCTTTCTTTTGTTTAGCTGTTCATGAGGATTTCACGCTGGTATGAAATATTGCTTACACATATTGACTTTTCTATGCATGATAAGTAGAAGGGGTGGGGTCTGCTTTGTAATATTTTTCACTCCACAAATTTACAAAAGGAAATGATTGAAGTATACTCTCACTGACTGAGATCAATCCAATGAGGTTTACAAGTAAGTGCAAGCGAGCTGATAGTGGGTGTATAGGGGTACTGGCGGTCTGTGTACTGTAGAGAGCTGGTAGACCAGGAGGTGGTACATCAACATGCTTCTGTCATCATACTAAATCTGCACTTACAGCAAAACTGTCAAAATTATTACGAAACACATTGCTGTCTGAAAAACTGTCAAAAGGAACTGAGATTTAGAAATTTACAAGTTTTGTTTACCTGTTGTGTAAATTGAAGTTTACACAAAGTGCTTATCAGTGTCAATATTGCTATCACTTTAATTGGACAGCTTCATAAAGTTGGAATTACCCATTGTAAAATGATCTAAAGGTATATACCTGGTTGTAGAAATCAGCTGTATTTAAAGGGAGAGTGGCATACAAACACTGGGTCACACACACTTCATTCATATGCAGACCCTCTACTCATTCTCAATTGTTCAGGAAATATAACAAGTCATTACACTTTATCTCATGTATTTTCTCGGCCAAAAAGGATTTTAATTTTTGAATTACACGTGCAGTGAAGATGAGACTTTTGGAATATTCAGTGTTAATTGTGTTTGTGATTTCGGTCAGTGATTTGACCCCTGTAATTGTTACTTCAGCAGATTGTTCACTGCCTTCTGAACGTGGAGCATGTAAAGAATATGTTGCCAAATGGTACTATAATTCTGATATTGGAAGATGTACACGATTCTGGTATGGTGGTTGTGGTGGCAATGACAACAGATTTGATAATGAGGATTTGTGTCTAAGAAAGTGCAAAAATATCCAGCCTTCAGAAGGTAATTCAGTGTTCAAGTGTATTTTGAGTGTTGCATTTGTAATTGATTATCTTGGAGTAAAGCATTCTATTTATGGTTGCTTATATACCCCAAATTTTGCTATATGTTGATTACATACATATTTCAAGTGTTTAGCAAATATATCCTTTTTGAGCTTTGTTTTACTAAATTATATATTTGCTTTCTGTCTATACAGTCATATATGTAGTTGAATTTCAGGTGAATTTTGCATGTTGTATATACATATATGTATATAAAGGTTTGTGATCATTTAGCCTGTAAGTTGCTTAGCTTTGTCTGTTTATTGTTTCGTTTTTACCTGTGTATATTTGTGAATATGGTGTAATGCAGTATAGCATGCAGTTTATGATTGAAGCTTATTGTAAATTTGTTTCAACTTTAAGCTTGTGGTTTTAAACTAATACTCATTGTTCAGTCTTAAATTACATCTAATGATGTAATAATCATGGTTAGTTCTTAATTTACATCTTATGATGAAATGCTTACTGTTAAGTCTTAATTTTCATTTTTTTTGGTAGAATTCTCACTGCATGTGTAAAGTCTTAATTTTTTTACATCAAACCTTAAAATGCTCACTGATTAGTCTTAATTTACATCCTATAGCTATGGTGTAATGCTCACTGTTTAGTCTCGATTTACATCCTATGGCTATGGTGTAATGCTCACTGTTTAGTCTTGATTTACATCCTATGGCTATGGTGTAATGCTCACTGTTTAGTCTTGATTTACATCCTATAGCTATGGTGTAATGCTCACTATTTAGTCTTGATTTACATCCTATGGCTATGGTGTAATGCTCACTGTTTAGTCTTGATTTGCATCCTATGGCTATGGTGTAATCCTCACTGTTTAGTCTTGATTTACATCCTATGGCTATGGTGTAATGCTCACTGTTTAGTCTTGATTTACATCTTATAGCTATGGTGTAATGCTCACTGTTTAGTCTTGATTTACATCCTATGGCTATGGTGTAATCCTCACTGTTTAGTCTTGATTTACATCCTATGGCTATGGTGTAATAACTTTCTGTAATACTGACTTTTGATGTCTAGATGACAATATAGCACCTAGCTCTAAGTGACCATGTAATGTTGAGCTCTGTCTAGATGGCAATGTCATATTGAGCTCTGCCTAGATGGCAATGTAATGTTGAGCAGATCTGTCTAGATGGCAATGTAATGTTGAGCTCTGTCTAGATGGCAATGTAATGTTGAGCTCTGTCTAGACGGCAATGTAATCTCCAGCTCTGTCCAGATGGCAATGTAATGTCCAGCTTTGTCTAGATGGCATACAATGTCCAGCTCTGTCTAGATGGCAATGTAATGTCCAGCTCTGTCAAGATGGCAGTGTAATGTCCAGCTTTGTGTATATGGCAATGAAATGTCCAGCTCTGTGTAGATGGCAGTGTAAAGTCCAGCTCTGTCTAGTTGGCAATGTAATGTCCAGCTCTGTCTAGATGGCAATGTAATGTCCAATTATATCTGGATGGCAATGTAAATGTTGAGCTCTGTCTAGATGGCAAAGTAATGTTGTATTCTGTATAGATGACAATGTAATGTTTAGCTCTGTCTAAATGGCAATGAAATGTTGAGCTATGTCAAGATGGCAATGTAATGTTGAGCTCTGTTTATATGGCAATGTAATGTTGAGCTCTGTCTAGATGGCAATATAATGTTGAGCTATGTCTAGATGGCAATGTAATGCTGAGCTCTGTTTAGATGGCAATGTAATGTCCAGCTCTGTCTAGATGGCAATGTAATGTTGAGCTCTGTCTAAAAGGCAATGTAATGTCCAGCTCTGTCTAGATGGCAATGGTATGTCTAGCTCTGTCTAAATTGAAATGTAATGTCCAGCTCTGTATAAATGGCAATGTTATGTCCAGCTCTGTTTAGTTGACACTGCAATATGTCAAGCTCTTTTTAGAAAATGTGATGTCCAGCTCTGTCTAGATGGCAGTGTAAAGTCCAGCTTTGTCTAGATGGCAGTGTAAAGTCCAGCTAGCTCTGTCTAGATGGCAGTATACATGTCCAGCTCTGTCTAGATGGCAGTATACATGTCCAGCTCAGTCTAGACAATGTGATTGCTAACTTTGTCTAGATGTCAATGTAGTATTCAGCTATCTAGATGGCAGTGTAGTTCTGTCTAGAGAATAAAGTAGCATCCAGGTCTGCCTTAGTGACAATGAATTGACTATAGTTTATGTAAAGCTAAACCCTATATATTCCTAATGTATAGCTCTGTCAAGTTAATAATTTAAGGCCTCTAAGGTTTATGAAATCTTCAATCCTGTGGTGTAATGCTTGTCTTAGATGGTAATGGAACTGGTAGTTATTATGCCATTATCATTATCAGACTTCTTGATGTAAGAAACAAATTACATTACCCAGTACTTTTTTATGATCTGAAGCTTTTAAAGGCTGCTATGTTTTAGAATTATTTAATTAGTTTGTCATCATCTAATAAGTCACTTGTTTAGATGTCAATAATAAAGCAGTAAACAGGATAGCCTAGTAACAGAGGAGAGACTGGTTATAACCAGTGTTTGTTCATTGAGATTATAAATCTTATTCTGGTTAAAGCCTGTTCACTATCACTATATTATCTCCATATCTTATTATCAGATGTTGTCTCAGCACATTAGAGTGTTTTTCTACTTTTTCTCTTGAGAACCACTCCCTCGTTTCCAATGTAAGCACTTAGTTACATTTTACATAGAAATCCTCCTGAACGTCTCATCATGCCAATAGTACATGTAACACTCGTCCTAATTGTAATTAGAATTCTCCTAGGTGTACATTTGAGATTTTCAACAAATAGAGCTTTAATAAAATCTTTTTTTGTTCTATTTCCTTCTTTTTACAAGTTTTGCATAAATTATTGCATGTTGTCAGCTGCATGACTTTGTGCTATATAAATAATTGCATGTACAATTGATACTAAATTGTTAGAAGTTTCTCTGAAGTATGTGATATTTTGTAGTATTAAGAAAGTAATGATAAGTATATTTAAAAAAAAAATTGCAATAAATAGTGTGTTGCTTTCATGTAAGGACTATATGATTATACTCATGTATGTTAACTAATTCATTTATATATGCTCATAACACCAAAATGCTGATATATAATTATGGTCTTATATACATGTGTATTAATATCAAAAATATGTTAATATATTTTTTTTTTATTCATGTTTCCTCATTACAAAAGTCTTGATATAACTGTCGTATACTATTAGCCATATCACACAATTTTTGATATATTTGTCTTTCATATATGTATCCATGTCACAATAATGTGAATATAATTTCTATTATGTTTGTATCCATATTATAAGTTATATTCAGTGTCAATTTCAATTAAGTTTTACATAATATACCAGTATTACATAATTTCCATGTCGAACTCATACGTAACAACAATTTTAAAGAGAGTTAAACGCATAGGATGTAAGAGTTTCGTGTCAAAATTTGGTATCTGAAAAAGTGCAGACTTGATGTGATTCAA
>JAUMGZ010231825.1:0-11004 GCA_032359645.1 Pododesmus macrochisma
TTCTAGCTGGACCCTTACAATTTCAGGTTGGCAGTCCTAGGGACTCTTAATTTCGAAAACTGGGGTAAATCCCTGACAGTATATACGTGTGTAAGATGTGGGTTATTGTTGGTAGTCACAGTAGACAAGTGTTTAAAATGTGGGTTATTATTGGTAGTCACAGTAGACAAGTGTGTAAAATGTGGGCTATTATTGGTAGTTGCAGTAGACAAGTGTGTAAAATGTGGGCTATTTTAGGTAATCTCAGAATATGATTTAAATGCGTGTAAAATGTGGGTTATCATAGGGAATCTGTTCCACCTGAATCACTTTTCACACATATTTTGCGACCACATTGTAGGTATAATGATGCAGATATACTTTACAACCAGACTAAAGTATTTGCAGAGAACGCCAAGATGAGGGCTCAAGATGCTTTTAAAGAGGCACTTGATCTGTACTCCGAGGCTAACAGTATCAAACTGTCTAGTATCGATGTTCCCTCGTTGATGGGTAACACTACACAGATCAAAAACATGGTAAATATTATCAGTTCTGTTAATTTGTCACTTTGTTCTTTTAACGTATGCATATTTTGTATTTGGTTTTCTGCACAAATAGATAAAGAGTGGTCTTTACCACACTAAATATATTTGATAAATCTGTGAACATACCTTAGTTAATAATTATGTAATGCCTCTTTTGCAAGATAATAGCCGAGTCTGAGATATCATGCATACCAATCATCTTGAAATAATATTACCTTGTCAGATATGCAAGAAAAGATTGTATATTAACCAAAGTTTGGTATTCTGTTCTATAACTATTTTTGAAGGGAAATATTGAATTTTGCGTTGTCAAACTGTCTGATTTGTTATAGTTTATTCCTTGAACTGTATGCCTTACTGTCAATGCAATTGCAAATGTTATTCTTAAAGTTGAATTATTTATAATGAAAGGCTGGACAAATAAAGGCAGAGGCTCAGCGATTAATTCAAGAAAACAAGGAACTACTCAATAACAGTGATGCCCAGAAATCAGAAGCTTCACAACTCTTGGATGGGGTTATCATGAAACAACAGGTAAACTTTCACAAAAATCATTAATGCTCTATACAATTGTCATAGTCTTAATGTATGGATATGGAAAATCAATTGAATTTCAAATGAACAGTTTAATTATGCCACATAGTGAAAGTGTCTATGAGTGGAAAATACTGTTATTGTCTGAGTGATAATGAAAGTCTTGATATAAGGATCTTAAACCTTGCTGGAACTATTGTTGCCTAGTTCTACTTATATTGCGTAGTTAAGAAGCTTGTTTCTCATCAATGGGCTGTGATATTTCCATGAGACAGCACTATCTATAAGTCGCCATAAGTTCACACTGTCACAAGCAGAACCATCTGGATATGACCTATACATGAGTTAAAGGTACGCTTAGCCCTAATAAACAAACAAACAAACTTCTCACCAATGCGTCCCAGGTTAGAGATACAGTGTCATAAGTAGGATGGTACAGGATAGCAAACCTGAACACATGGGTTTCCTCCGGGCTCTCTCCAGTTTTTGTTCCCACAGCAAGTATCCACTCAATATGCCATACCCCGCAGTGAGAGAGATTTCCACATAAGTTGTATTAATTTGTATTTCAATCGTTGTAAAATGAAGTTTAAACTTTTTACTTTTATTGAACAGGTATTGATATTAGTAAATTGTGTTTCAGGTGATAGATGAGTTGCTGGCAGAGGTTTACGTTGCTAAGGACAACGCACAGGATGCTGTGACTAAAGCAGAAAAAACGTTACAAGAGGCCAATGAAACATTGCAGACACTTAAAGGTAGGTTTATTAATACTAAAGTCACAATTAAAGTGGAGGCCTGGCGGCCTGTGCGATTTCTAGGCGTGTAGAGGTCAGCAAAAGATCCCGCGATAGGGCCGTCACAGTCACAATTAAAAGTGCCCCACACACTGCCACGATGTTGAAATGGAAATGGGGTTGGATTCTTGGCCCGTTTATCGGCTAGTGTTCGGCAGGCACTTGTCAGATGTCCTGCCTGTGTCCCTGTGATACCCCTGCCAGCCCCAATGTGTGGTTGGCCAAACGCTGGCTGATGTTTGGTCGATTTCCTGCCGGGCAGGGTCTGGCCTATATGTTGGTTGTCTGGGTTGTCCAAAATTTGACCCAGAGCCAACCGATGTGTTCGATGTCCTGCTGGACATTAGCCAGGCATCGACCAATTTATTGTCGATCAGCTTGCGATGCCAAACACTGCACCAGGTTTTAAATCCGAGTTTAAATCTCGATGTCCACCCGATTCCCAAAAACTATCCGGCAGCCGCCAGAAGTCCTGTGGGGCCATGGCCGAAAATGCCTAGAAATCCGTCTCAAACCCATCGGAAGCTAATTGTGACTGGGGTATAAGCCATCACTACAACTTGTTGATTTTTATAAAACAATTCGATATGAGTTAAATTTATTATATTGCTTTATTTCTGTAGGTGTTTGATTCCTTAAATTTTTGACATTAATTGAATATTGAATGATTAATAAGATCTAGAATGATTGATACTCCCAAGCAGTCTGTAGTGGGCACTAGTCTGATAGCCACAAGTAGTAAAGTTTGGTTTCGGGCAAGTGAAGTTTTCTTTTTTAGTTCTGCTATGTAGTATATTATTTAATACAGTGCAACCTGCTCTAGCGACCACCTCTATAAAGAGACCATCTGTACATAAAGAGCACTAAAATCAGGTCCCTTCAAGTCTAATTACACTTACTTTTACCTGTATATAAAGACCACCTCCATATAAAGGCTACTTTTTTCTGGTCTCTTGGGTGGTCTTTATAGACAGGTTTGACTGTATATTTTGCTTGTTTGGACTAGTGCGGAATAACCTTAAGGGTGCAGACGGCCAAGTATTGAATAGTTGCTGTATGTAAGTTTACTTTGGAGTCGATATCATTCTTTATTGGTAATGTTATTCATGTTGATTTTTTTTCAAGATTACCGGTTTAAGATCAGGTATCTTATCTAGTACGTTTGAAGCTTACAGAATATTTATTCATAAAAAATGTGTCTAAAGAGGATTTGAAAAGATTTGTCACTTATTCATACTGTTTATAAATTGTACAAACTTGGACTCATAATATATTCAAATCAAATCATTTTGCATGGCACTAAACAGTACAGTGATCTGTATCATTATTTTTACAGGATTTGACAGTGAGGTACATGATCTGTATCATTATTTTTACAGGATTTGACAGTGAGGTACAGAAAAGTAAGGGAGAGGCAGACAAAGAAGTGCTGAAGATTCCAGAAATAGAGAGAATGATTGAAGATGCTGAGAACAAGACCAAGGAAGCTAGAGATGCCCTCAGTGGAGCAGAAACAGATGCCGACACTGCCTTGTCTTTAGCCAAACTAGCTCAAGACACTGCTCAAAACGCCTCCAATGTAAGTTTTATGTTGCCATGATTTCAGCTAAGCTTATCCAGGACACTGCTAAAAATTGTCAGACCTAAGAAGTTAAAATAAGGTAATCTTTTCACTTCCTGCCAAGAACTCAGCATTTCTGGTTAGGAGAAGGACTGGTTTGCTTGGTGTCAGGATAAAGTGATGGAGTAAAGTAACATGCCAGTGTGTCTGAGACTTTATATTTCAGCGAGACTAGAAAGATGTGAGCATTGTGCACTGTCAAAAGCAGACACTATTGTATATAACCTAAACATGACTTGAAGGGATGTTAAACTCCAATTAATCAATCTGATGAAATTTAGATATGTTAGAACTTAATATATATTTACCAAAAACTTTTGATGGGGTCATAAGGTCTAATGTGTACATAAAACCTATACACATTATCATGTCTTGAGCTGAATATTTGTATTTATTAGGAGGCAAGTAGAATTCGTGAGGAGGCTAACGTTACCAAGGATAGAGCCACAGGACTAAAGGACAAAGCAGATGAGTTGGCAGTTGATGTTGGTAAAGCGGCAGTCGACATTGGCGATCTGGAGAAACAGGCAAATGAGGATGAAGGTCTAATTGCAGACGTAAGTCAATGATTGATATTTATGAGAAAAAATTGTGTGTATGAATGCTCAATGTAACTGAAATTTAAAAACCAATCATGACCGTCGCTAAGTAGGTACAGTTATATTTAACTGAGCTGAAGGGTCATGCGACTTAGTGTCAACCATCTTTGTGCGTGGTTCGTCACACATTAACATTTTGAACTTAAATTCAAATATTGTAAAGTAATTTATGGGAAGGTTCCCGAAATGGTCTCGACCAAGTGTTGATATTTTTTTCAAGTCAATATGAAATCTAGGCAAATGTTACTGGAATTTTGCAGGAAGGTCCATTTCGTGGCCCGAGACATGTTATTTTTTGTGAAAATGTGAATTCCACTTTGGCAGCCAGTGACCACATTTTGAATTTTAAACACCTATTTAGAATACTAATGAGTTGATATTGAAAGTTAATAGGGATGGTGGACTTAACATGGTTCTGACAAAGCATTTCTTACTTTCCAGGTTAATCATTTAAAAATCTTGTATGTCTGGCACAGCAGCAATCTATGAAAACCCTTGTCATTTTATAAAATGTGATAAGGGGTCCTCGGTAACTTTTCTTTAAAATTGTTAGTAACAAAGTAATATTGAAGCATTTTCTGGCCTTCTCTCTTTATCAATCACAATAGTATTTTCTCGTTAAGTTTTTTTTCCATTCAGTAACATAAACTACATTTAATTTGGTCTGTAGTTGGACTTGTCCAATCCAATGAAGTGTTCCATTGTTTATCTCTGGTCTGTGACTTACTGGAACATATTGCTGAAACTTGATAGGGAATATCATTGCCTGCTTTCAATTCTGTCTTAGTAACATTTAAGTTTAATTGAAATTTTATTTTATTTACATGTAAAAGTATTAAATTGCAGTATCTCTCGGGTGACTGTTCGGGACGGTAGATATGTTGTTATCTTAATTAGCAGTTTGTGTATGAATTTTTTATGTTCTAGTTATATATTGTTATTCTAATAACTTTGTTTATGAATTTATTACAGGCTTTACAGAAAGCTGCACAATCTAAAGCTAAGGCCAAGGATGTCTCTGAGAATGTCATCAAAGCCCTTGATACAGTCAAGGAAATCTCAAGCCTATTAAGTTTGTACTCAAATTGTTTAGCTTTTTAGTCCAGCTGGACCAAGGGTCCAAGGTGGACTTTTCCCATACTAATCCCAGCCGTCGTAAGTCATCTGTCGTAACTATTCACGTTTTGAACTTCTCAAAAACCACTGGACCAATTTCAACCAAAATTAGTATGAGGCATTCAAATTTGTTGAAGTGAAAGGGCTCTGCCCCAAGGGGGAAGGTGCAACAAGGGGGAGAATCTGATAAAATTTCTAACTAGAAGGCCTAAAGCCTAATGCTTTATTAAGAAGTAACCTTAAGGCATACAAATGTGAGAAAACTACTTGATATATTTTTAAAAAAAAAATGTCCATGTACAATGCATATTCATTTATAAATACTTTGCTAGGTTTTGAGAAAAATTCAATGTCACTAAGGGGAGAATCGGACATTATTTAAACAAATCTTCCTCTAATAACCTAGATGGCCTAGACCTTAATAGTTGTTTTTAATGTCAAACCTAGTGTATGAATACTACTTAAAATAATTTCAAGCTGAAAAGTATGAGTTCTAATATGTTGTAGCTAGGAAATACTGTATTCATTCATCTTCTCTGGTTATGTATGTTATTGCAATACACACACAGTGTGTATGTGTGTGAAGGGCTGGCAGTGGCCAGTATATGGTTACATACTGGAGATTATCCTAATAATCCTATACACCTACCTACATTCAGTGGATAGTGTTGGGATGCAACTGTGCATTGCATGGCCACACACACACACACACACACACACACACACACACACACCCACACACACACGAACACGTGTGCACAGCTGTGCCAAGAATAATCTTGATATGCTTTATTGTCATGGCCATCATGACCAAATAACTGGCCAATTTAATCTAATCATGTCTGTTTGTCACACAGTCATTAAGATGCATGTTGTAAACAGGTCAGAATATAATGTGTTAAAGGGAATCTTGTACTAAAGTGCCTTGTATTGAAATAATTATAACTATAATGTTATTAAAAAAAAAATTTGAAGTATTGGACTAGTAACTACATTCTTTTGACCAATATCAGCCTAATATTAACTTTTCTCATTTTTGACTTCTCAAAAATCACTTTGGAATCCAAAAAACTGCACTTAAAACAAAAATCACTTTTAGTAAAGGAGTGTTTATTATTTCATCCCTACAGATCAATTAGGAGAGGTCAACGAGACAAGATTGAACATGCTGCAGCAAGCACTGGATGAAGCAGAACAACAATTGATTGATGCCGATTTAGAAAACCAGTTTACAAATCTTGATAAAGCGAATGAAGATATTAAACAACTAGTTACGAAGCACGAGAGTGATTACAACCAACTCAAGGAGGATGTTGACAATATAGAGCAGATTTATCTATCTTTACCTCAAGGCTGCTTTAAAAATATCCCAATAGAGGTCCCTGAAGGGCAATAGTTGAAACTTAGAACTAGGAATATATGGGGTTTATGATTATCTGTGTTAAAAAGTTGACTTTTATATATAAACAGGGTCTGTTCAAGTTCTGGTTTATCTGAAGGTGGTTAACAAGCAAAAAAGATGTGATAAATGAGGGAATTCCCATTTTGTTTACAACGTAGAATGTGATTTATAGTAAATTTTATTATTTGACTTTGAAAACCTGTTCTGAATAATCTTGTTAACCCATGATTATATTACAGGTTTTCAATGGTTTTGTTTATTTTATTTAGTATTTCCGGTGATATTATCGTCTTCTCAGGCTTAAGTTTATTGTTTCACCCATCACGCGACGTTCACATCATACATGCTGATTTTGTAGAGTTCGTTGAGCTGGTGTTGTCTTAATTTCTATTTGCTCAAGCAAAGTTTATATTTTCTGTGTACAGGTATTTTTGTTTAAATTTACATCCTGCTCATTGGTGTAAAATCAAAAGTTTTGTTTTGTTTTGTTAAGTAGTGTCCTACTAAATTGCTGAGAGACAGATATTTGGTAATCTTATAGTCAAAAGAATTTTATGTTTTGTTCTTAAAGAAGATTTAGCAAATTCTATGTGAAAATGGTTCTGTGTGCCTGTAAATTGAACAGTAATCCTAGGACAAGTTTTGTTTTAACACTGTACACGTAAACCCTTACTCTTCACGAGCTGTATCCTTCAGATATTCCATGCTTGTAAGGGACACCTTATTACTGTAAGAGGGTATGTGCAAATACTCGGCGCCTGATATTAATGGTCGCCATTGAAAATGTGGTTACCATGTTTCATGGTTGTTTACACTCGAGCTGGAACTCAGTTTTGCGAGTCTTTCATTTCTATGTGGTTGTAATTTTGTATTGTATAAAGTCTTCCCCTTTTCTTACATTTAAAATGATTCATATTTTTATCGGTTTTTGTACAGTTCTCATCTTTTTTTATCATTGTTTTATATTTATCATGTGCCATGTGTTCCGTAATTATATTTATACACCCATGTTGTATATTTTGGCTGATGTCGTTTCCCGTTGATCATCTTTATGTAAGCACTATACATAGCTTTAATGTTGTGTAAATTATGCAATCAAAACTCATAACTTGCATCATAATGTTATTTTTTCATTGTATTCTTCTTTCTTGCAACCTTTAATTCTTAGTAATCTTGATATCTGCCTATGATCATATGATTCATTCAATACCTTTTTCAACGCAACTCAATGTGTTTACTGCTTGAACAATCTGAAAATAATTGAATCTCTTATGGTAAAACATGCAACTTAAAAAGACCTCAGACTCATTTGTACATGTGACCCCTTTCATAAAGATCTGTATCAAGTGTATGTTTGTATGAGAAATCCTTATCAATCTGGTGCTCTGTTTTTTTCATGACTTCTACAAAAGTTGTTTTAAAGATATTTTCATGATTATCATTGTATCAGCAAAGCATATGTCAATATGCGGTCTTTGTTTATATACCAAAACTTCACTGTAAAATGAAAAATGTTGAACTGTTACGAATAATTAAAAAAGTCAACTGTTTTATACTTTTGTCAAAGAGCTTTAACTTTTAAGATGCAGCAAGTTTACTTAAATATCAAGTGATAGAGAGTTTTTGTTCTTAATGGACTATAAATTGAACTTGCAAGCGATAATTTAAAATTGTTTTTATATAATCAGAGATAGTAAATCGTTAAGTCGAACAATTTTGTTAGAGACAGGTAGCTTTAAGTATTATATTACACTACATATTACTGATGTCTTGAGCAGTATATTTTGTACAACAAGTAATATCAAGCTTTTTATATGTCGTGTGTAGATGTGACCGAGTTATTCCACTTGGTAATACTATAGGGCTATTGTATGTTTAAGATGTAAGTGTATAAGTCATTGGTTTATACTATATAGAACTCTAATCAATTTTGTAAAATCACTTTAACGAAATTCAAAAACTTTACCCGTAGTTTTGTATAATAGGATCCTGTGGATTTTTTTTATAGATATTTATAAATACCAACATGTGATTGTATTTATAGCATTAACACCATATTGTAAATGCATTAGCAGTTATTGTGATTATGAGAATAAGCCATACCAAAGTGGTGTTATTTTGACTTTTAATCTGAGCTTTATGTGTTAATTTACGACATGTTAAGGTTTAAAATGTATGATTTATTGATTTTGATTAAAACATCATTTTACGAGCCTGTGTCTACAATGTTTATATTTTCTAGCTGGTTTTAATTTCACAAATTTGTATTATTAGTTTTTCAAACTTTATATATTCAATGTGCCAAAGAAACTTCTTTAATTTTGTGAAGCGGAGTGCAATTAGATGAGGTTCATAATTGTGACAAAAACCTCATGTAAGACAAATTTGTAAAAAATTTACCGTAATTAGATTTTCGAGTGAAATATTTCTTCTTCGATTATATCTGTTATGTATGCATTTTTCTATGAATTCTTATATGAATATAGAAGAATTTTTTTTCAATTGCTTATATATTGATCTGATTAGCCTCCTACTGGTTGTATAATTTGATAGATATACAAGATATTTGTTCCTGTCGTCCTGTCACTATATGCCAGTTTGTTCAAGTTATTGTGACTGTTCAAGGTTGTTCCAATATACGTCCGTTTGATAAATATTTACAAATTACAATGTGATGATATTAGTTCATTCATAATTAAGAAAAAAATGATAGCAATGAATTAGCTTTATATTATTTGAGAACAAAGAAATAAGCATTATTGTACATATAAACAAATCACTCGCTCATATAAATCCAAGGTTATTACGAGTCATTTCATCATTAAGTCTGGCCAGTGATATATATATATATATATATAATTGTATATATTCAACCGTTTCATCTCTAAAAACCAGTGATTTCTCACAAACAAAGAGATTATCTCTAGCGTATCTTGGGATGAAATTGTTAATATGGATGTTGTAGTTGTTTTAATATTTAAAATATGTACAGCCAGTCATATTGTATGTATCAACTCTACTGTTAAAATGCTGGGCCTTTATGATATTGACTGATTATAGCATGACACATTATCTAGTTAACTAGTTAGTAAATTGAACCTAGTATTCATATGTATGCCTACGTCGTTTATTTATTAAAGTGTATGATATTTCCCAGAGTTCATCGTGAGTATGATGTACCTCAAATGTTTAATACCTATCCATTTATATAACCTAAATTCCTGCTTTTAAATGCACCAATCCGTCTTAAATAACAGAAAAAAACTACTGTATTGTTTCTACTTTTCCACATTGTTTCTAGGTGAAATTCAGTATTTTTGTACCTTTTTACTTTATCAAAAATGATTTCTTATAAATTTGTCCAAAGTGCATGAAGAAATCATAGGTTAATTGTATGTGTTTTGCAGACTTATATCCCTTTGGACTTATCCGGAAAAGGATGGTAGAGAATTTAAATTTATTTCACATGTGTGAAATGGAGATTTTCAGACACGTCAGTATTCTTAATGTCTAAGATTTGTATTTTCACATTATGCACAAAGAAATTGGATTTATAAATTGATGAGAAGTTGAAAATAAAAATGATACTGCACTGTCCAAGAGGAATATTGGTTGCCGTAAATACTTAACCTTTTAAACCATTAGTGTTTAGAAATACTGTAGTTTTCTATCCATACATAATATTTAGGATTCTGAGTGACAATTAATTTCCAATTTTGTAATAAAGATATTGGGTCCCACATATAATTGCTCAGTATGCAGTTTTAAAGCAATTATCAATAAAAAAAACAAAATATATATGAAAAATGTTTTGTGTTTCTTTCAGTTTTCTTTCTAAGTTCACCAAGTTGTTCATTTGCTTTACATCTTTCGGGCCATTGTCCATCATTTGTGCTAGATTTTACTCAACAAAAGGCCCATTGGGTATTAATGTTCATCTGGATTCAACAGTAATTATGTCACCCCTGCAAAAAGGACAACTTATTATTTTCAGCAATGTTGTTGTTGGTTTTCCCCTTCTCCTTGTTGTTATCATATTTATCCAGGCCATCACTCGACACGTTTTGCCTATGGTCACCAAACTCTATGCACACATACATTTTGGCATGACATAGTTTCTCATACTAAATAAGCTCACATGACCATTTATTTACTAAGTTGTGGCCCTCTTTGCTGATTTTTTCGTCCAGGTCTTAACTTCAGCAGTTTTTGACTTGATGTACCAAACTTTATGCATATAGACATCTTGCAATGGAGAGGAAGTGTACAAGTTCTAAAATGAAGTTGCACATTCCCTTTATATAATATAGAGTAATGACCTTTGTACAAGTACTAAGGCCACATTTAAAAGAATGTCTGTTTCCCCTCCCCCGGGTCTACTCTGTGTAAACAGACCAGGCAGGCAGGT
>JAUMGZ010231836.1:0-11003 GCA_032359645.1 Pododesmus macrochisma
AGTCTTCATAAGTGTCAGTGGCCTTGACCTTGGACCCCATGACCTTGAAACTTTGTCAAAATATTTCTCGCATTATTCCTACAACTCGTTAATACATATGTCATTATGTGTATACAAAAAGTCTACCATTTTGAGAAAATTGATACTTGTTTTGATTTTTAGTTCAAATATTTTCAATTGAAAACAAATAACTTATATGACAATTGGTGTGCATTTTACATTTTTGTGAGTTGAAAAAATATGTAATTGGCAGCCGCACCGAAAGTCAAAAATACCTTTCAGTAGGCGCTACCATTACATCAAGTAGTCAGCAAAGTTAGTGTTTGCAAAAAATCAATTCATTACATTAACTAATACAATTCATTTATTTCGCGTTAAAAAATGTTTATCATATGCTGCCAAACTTACCAAATAATCACAGATAAATAATTTATAATTTATATGCTTGATGACATTTAAGCACATGTATGTCCCATAAAACAACCAACGTCCTTCACAGAAACATAATTTTTGTTTTTAATTATTATTGATGTCTATAAATGATCATTGAATTATTTTGTATCCATATACATAAATCTACACAATACAAAGTGTAAAATTAAAAAAAAGTTTCAAAGTACAAAGTATCAAACTAAAAGAGTTCAACGGTAAGAATATGAAGTTGTTTTCAAACCATTTGCATAATACTGTTTGTTCCTTGAGTAAAAGGTGAATAAAACCCGCCCTTTAGTGTGCAAACCTTATATACTATGTTATTGAGCAACTCGTGATTACATGTTGACATTCATTTATATAGTGACAGTGTCTTCACTTTACAAACAAAAAATAATGTATGATTTAATACATAATTTTGATTTCTCAGACCTTATACACAATTAACATTCATGATACTTAACGATTTAACCAATCTTCTATATACTACGAAGTATTACGCTCCATACATGAAATGCGAATCCAAAAAATGGTGATCCAAAATCGAGCACCGTTATAGACGTCCTGTTTGTTATATACCCTTTATCCCCTTGTTATTTCTACTTTAGAAGATAAATGTTTCCACTTCATCAAGTATACATGAAAATGTAATCGTAAACAAGGTATAATAATCAAAATAATTAAGAACATTTTTTATATAAAAAATCGTAACAATTGTACAATAATTGAACAACAGATATAATTAAATATTACTAAAATGTAAAAAAGTACAATTGCAAAATAGTAATGGATTATACCAAGAATACATTCCATGATAAGCATATGAAAATAACTATTATTAACAATCTTGATCATAAGCAGCCTTCGTGAATAACAAATAAAACATGAATCTTAGTTTTGTTCGTTTCATTTGCCATTGATGAAACTTTATATTAGTCTCACAAATATTACGAACTTGCCACTCCTAACAGATCCTTTGCATATCACATTTGTCTTTAAAAAGTAATAAAAGATACAAACATTGTACATACACATGGCCGTAGCCTGGGTAAGTAGGTGGGGGACCCATTTTTTGTTTCTGCTGCACACACACATATATTTATATATATATATAATATATATGCCGATTTGTGGGGAATTTTATCAAAGAACAAAAAAATGCCAAATTTAAATTGCCCCGTCCCTGTCCCTCCCCCTCCGCAGGCTGCGGCCCTATGATTTATATGGTAAAAAATACCAAATTTCAAGTTCATTATCGGTTAAAACAAAATATCATGCATAATATAGCAACGATAGGATCAATATATATCGCATGGACACAATAAACATAAATAGTGTGAAACATTTTGAATTAGTACAAGTAAATTGGAAGAGTTGTATAAAATATAGATATTTATATTTAAAGGTTTTAGGTAGATATATACATATATATCTATATATGAGCTATTGTATTAGTTTATGTCTATGCATACACATGTTCCCACATTATGCAAAACATTCTCATTATCATAAGGATAATTATGAATAACAACTTCAAATGCATTTCAAAAATGCTTGATCAATAAAAATATGGTACTGTGTTGTACTCGATATACAGAGAAGCAACCATCTAAGCGCACTGCACATTTTTGCAAGAAATTGTGTCTGTAAATATAAGTTATTGAAATGTCCTTATATAATGAACTGTTTCACATTTTAGCAGTAAGCATTAGTAATCAAAGTGGCTTGTACATGTTTCCTTTTTTTTAGTTAATAAATGTATATTTGGTTAATTTTTCTGTGTACGTCCAACGTTTTCTTAGTGTTTACTTACGGCTTTGGAATATCGTCTTGGTTTTTCGATTTACTCCTTTTGTAACCATTTAACCTTTTTTTTTTTTTTTTAACCAATATAATATTTGAGCATTTTTTCTTGGTTTATTAAGACCATGTTTATGCCAGTATGTTGCTTTTTGGAAATAGTTTTGCTTTTTGAATTATTATAGTCCGATTTTGCATATATTTGCAAAAACTTAAAATACAAACATAATGGTGACCCGTTTCAGTTGGCAAGAATTTGCATTTTATCTTTATTTCAAATTCGTCATTTATTGAACCAATGAACATATATTTATGGTTTATGACAAAAGTCTTGAGTGCCCTGAAATAAACAATGGTGAAAGCATATAAAACATTGTACATGTACAAGCATTATTTATTTTTTTGTACTTTAACATTATAATCAAATTATTAAACAAAAGCAAAAGTCAATTTTATAACAAATATAAGACACACGAAAATGTAAAAAAATAACTTCCTTCGAGAAACTCGGATCGTTATGAATATTCGTCAAGCTGCTTTCACAATAAATGTCGTGTGTATATGAATAGAATTATGCAACTAACTCACGTGCAATAAAAATAGTTGGTATCAGTTTTATTGTTGTGTAACAAAGATAACAAAGGTAATAGTACATGCATGTGATTTCTTACTATGAATATGGGTGTTTACGGATATATGTATGAACGTATGCATGTACTAAGTAGTATGCTTATATGAATATTCCGTATTGTTCTATCTGTTTGTATTTCAAGTATATACAGCAACGGCAAAATATATTATTATTTACATAAGGTACATTATATTCAAGACACAAAAACGTGAAAAATAATTTGACTATACAAAATAACCTCTTACAATACACTTGCAAAGATATGGCGGAATTTCTTTCTTAACTTCTATTGAAAACCTTTTACTCGACTTCATTGAGAACATTTTCAAGAATCAAATAGATACAAAAAAGGATTTATAGAAGTGATGTGTCATTTGTTTCCTAATCCTCTATATCCATGTTGTGTATTATTATATCATGTATCTACCGTATAAATGAAAATAAAATATTGTTTAAACTAAAAAGAAAGCAGGCGACACAAACTGCTATAAAAAGTTCATATAATAAAGACGTTGTTAATAGAGCTAGATAAAATTGAATAGTCAAAAGGTACGCAGTAATTAGTTATTTTTATGAGCTAAAAGGAACTTTCTGTTAAATACCATGGATATTGTTATTAAGTGATGCCATCTCGTTGATAATTATTAAAGTCGTACCATACCTACCTGAAATTATCGAAATCGATCTTGAACTAGTGATTTAACATTTGCTTAACACACAAGAACAATCTAATCTAATCAATAAATTAGACAAGACTAAGTTAGTGTTTATATACCACCAGTAAGTGGAGATCATTCGAAACTATGTATAAAAGAATAATGATTGGTGCAAGTTGTCAATAGGATATTTACGACGTTGCCAAAATGCTGTTCTTTATAAAAAGAACAACTCAACATGTCCCTTGTATGACATATGAGTGTATTGTTAAGTATGTTCTACTTGTGGAAATTCGTTGTTTTCTAAGCAGGGAATAAGTCGACATGCAAGCTTCAAGATTCAATGCAAAGCAGTACATTTTTATCAGGGATATGTTAATAACCAACCCTAATGTAGAGTGACCAAATTGACACTGCATCACACCAAAACAATATCAATTTTGGTCAACAATAACAACACAAAAGTTATTTTTATAACAGTACTCAGTGAATTAAGAAACAGAAATCTGAGAGAAAAATGATAGCAATAATTAAAGATAGAACGATTATTAATCTAAAGGAACAAATCAAAGTTGCAGAATATTTAATCAATTCGAATTTCGAGGGAAACATTAATACTTCGTAAATTACGTACAACCTTACTTATGGTTTTCCCCAAATTTTACACTCACATCCACAAGCCCACACGCAGCATTGGTGTCACTACATGAAATAATGTTGTCTTATACTTGCTTAACGGACAATTTGAACAAAAAACTGGAGTCTTTGCTCTCTATCAGTCTAATTGTTCTAAACGTTGCAGTTCAATGTGGCTTTGATGTTACTCTTGAAATTCTGCGAGCACATTAATATTCATCAGTACAATTTTTCATATACTTTACTATTAGTGGAATGCACGAAACAACCATATTTTAGCTGTTAATGTTCGTTTTGTGCTGCTTGGCCAAGTCCATTTTGTGGGTGTCTCCAATTGCAAATTTGTAAATATGTTTTAATCCATACGATTTTTATTGACAGCTGGAAAATGTTGTATTTTGTTGAATTATTTTTTATATTAATTAAGACTTCTAGTCTCATGCAGGAAGTTGGAAGGTTAAGACCTCATTAACCGGTTTTACCACACCGCCTGGTTTCGTGCTGGGTGACCGTCCTAAGTCGGTCCGGATTGATTACTAGTCTTGATGATTGTTGTGATGTCGATTTAATTAATTACATTCCGCTGCTTCATTGTTTGACGCAGTTATTGTTTGTTTGTCAATGTCTCTCGTTCTGTTGATCCAATTCATACTGTTTTTTTTTTCAATATGAAAATAGAATATCCATTACTTATCATTGACTTTATCAGATTTTCTGACAAAAGATTGGTGTCACCAAGTTGTAATTTCTTTAAATACTTTTTTAAGCTGGATATGAAGATTTTACTGTTACTAGTTCCTTCTTTGGGGGCTCAGTCCATAAACTGTCCTCCGCCGGCAGTTTACTTACTTCACTGAGAATTCCCTTACACTTAAAGGAAGAGGTAAGATATTGTTTATTTCACAGTAGAAAATGTTGTGCTGAATAAATGATTTATGTGAAATTCAAACTGTTGCTAGGGTTAACATACTATTTGTAGAAAATAAAGATCTGAACAATATCAAAATGATTTATCTTCACTTTCGTAAGCAGTTCGGACCAGTCTCTACAATTATTATATTGTTGGAACTCATAACAGACATAGCATAAATATTATATTTTAGGAGATGCTTGGCATTATAGTAAATATTTCTTAGTAACACAAATAAGTTACGTGAAATATATATTTTATTTTTTAAAAGTACAATACTTACAAATGTACTACGACGGCGACAATTATAGCATCATTTATATTGAAGATACGCTTAGGACCAAAAATAAACCAACTATAAAATGCGTAAAACTATGACCGATATAACGCAACAAACGACTTGATTGAAATTCTATATAGTTTAATGTAAACATGTGGCATAAAGAGAAAGAATCTCGGCTACCTAGTAATGAGATGGTAGAGACCTGCGCGCCGGCCTTACCTAGCCGGCAAGTAGATGGAGAGTAGAACCCCATCTAACTTTGAGGCTTCACTTTGTCATGTAAACTGATGCAGCCGCCTGGGGCAAATGGTAAGGAAGAATTTTCTCGACCAGGCTTAAGGCAGATCTAATAAGCCACCGTCGCACCTTTGTGATCACACAAAGGCTAGAGATCGAGTCGCATACGTTGGTGATAAAATTTGGTACGTTATATCCTAGATTTTGAATAAATAACAAGGATATAAAGTATACACCCTTATGAGGAAGCCGAGATTTCCAAATTTTGAGTAGGAATGATAATTTAAAGTTTAACTCTTCAAAGACTTGTGTTATAAATTATAAGGAAGAAATTTGTTCAACGAGAATTGTTCTTGTGCCAGTTTTTGTGAAAGCAGATGATTGAAGTTTGTTAAACATATTTTCTTATGTAAATGTATATGTTAAAAAATACGTGTATTAAAAACTGAATAAAATCTTCACAGTTTGATGAACTTCATGACGTTCTTCAGATAGAGAACACTTTCGTTATATTTGCAATTGAGCAAAAATACTTCGTTTACACACAGTTTCAATCATTTTATGAATAAAGATTTGTAACACAAGATTATAAAAACGTAAGTTCTGTTATCCTGTGTAGAAAGTTTGTATCAAATAAACCTTTTTACTTGTAACTTCGGTTGGACGTCCTGTGTTGAAAGTTGAGAGCTGTAGCACACAAATTATGTTACAATGTAAATTACCGGTAAGTCTTTTAGTTTCAACACACGGTTATGTTACTCTTTGGTCAACAAACGCAAATCTGCCTCTTAAAAAGTTTTAGATAAATGTATAGTTAACTGTGAACCTTTAATATAAGACAATGGTGTTCTCATATAGCTGGTATATGCTTAAGATGACTATCTACCTAGGGTCATGGTCATGTGATACTGATGAGTATTACAGTTTTTCAATATAATAATCTCTGGTGAAGGTACCGCACCAAGCAAGCAGCTACCATTAGGTAATGTGTGTATATATATATATATGTTTCAAACAATACCAGATTTGAGTGAAACACGAATTTGGCGAAAAATAGCAATATCTTTGGTCGTTTTAGGGGAAAACCTTGTCCATATCACTCGCAAAAATGATAAAATGACAATATTTAATGATTGCTGTTTTATAAGCTGCTGAATTGTTTTAATGTTTAATTGTTTTATTGTCTAATAGAACATCACATATTTTAAACTGGTATGTAGCATGGGTCCTGTGTGTCGTCTGGTGCGTTATGCCCGAATCTGACCATCTTGAAGGCATCTTCCAATACGCCAATGACGCAGTTAACCTCAGAATCTTCCTTTTCTGACGAATCGGCACTGTTTTAGTTTATCATATACAAGGCCTTCCTACTCAAGAAGTTGATAAGGAAGCAGAATACTGCCGATGAAACACCTACAGAATTTTGAACAAGAAAGATAATTAATACAAAACTTTCATCTGAATGTCTATGCTTTATTTTAGATATCTCAAATTGGAATGTAAATATCTGTATGTACTTGTAATTTCAATATCTCAGTTCTAATACAAATATATAAACGAGAATACACATCACTTATTCAATATGTGAAATTGTATTAAGATTCATCGTAGGAACGTTGTGTCACATGTCCCCCGAGCATAACGTTTGACCATAACCACAGACTATGATTTTTAAATTTAAGAAATTATTCAAAGCGGGTTACAGGTTGCAATGCGGGTATCCAGTGATTGCGCAGATTAAACATGTATAGGTCGCTATATCAAGTATAATAAGAAAACCGTCTTTCACACAGATTAGGATAAATCTAAATGCTTGTACACTTATAAAAAACCTAACAAACTCGACATTAACTTAAAGAAACGCTTTAAAAGTAGAGACAAATTTAACTAGTGGTAAAAAACAAGAGAAACTTATAAAGAGTACGGAAAGCAAGATATATGTTTACAATATACGCATTGAAAACAAGTCAACATGAAAGAGAAAACATAACCTTTAGAATATTTTTGACGGGTCTGTCGTTTCGTACGGGTATTCTTGAAGACATGCTTCGTTCTGAGAGAGAATTTCTATACTTATCTTATCTGTCCTTTCGAATCTCGGGTGCGATGATGTCCACTTGTGACCATTGGTTCATCGTAATTATTCATCCCTGTAGGCTTTCACTGGCCATGTAAAAACCCGTTGAGTTTTTCAAAAAAGAAATGTTCCTATCGCACAATAACTCGCACAATATTGTTCTGTGTCTCGGTTGATGTGCCGTTATGCACATTAGAATGATCTCCCCTGAATTACGACAAGGAGGCGCTACTATCGCAGTTTCATGCATCATTCGACACTTAAAGCACTCAGCTGTGACTGCACTGACGGCTTGGGAGTGTTCTGATTTGTTCAACGGCTCTCTCGCTAGGCATAGAAATATTGCGTGAATAAATCCGCTATTTCTTGTTGCATTAAAATTGAACAAGATTTGTCTTCGATTAATCGCCAAACCGACCACTTCCAGTTTTCCTGCGGCTCGGCCGCGCTACGGCAGGAACTTTTCAGGAATAAAATTCGTATCCCAGACAGGAGATTTTGTTGCTGTTTATCTCTTGCGACTCGAGCAAAGTTGAGATGCCATATTAAAATATTGATAACGGAAACTCCTTTAAAAAATGAAGTCTGCTGTAGATAATGTTCGTAAACGATGTTGGTTCTGTCACAGAATAAACAATAAGGTAATCTAAGCTAACGTTCCTGAGCCTGTTGAAGTTGCGAGCCTCAAATCAATGCCATAAAAGTCATACTATTCTATAACAAAACTTTTGAGACAAAAACGTATTAAAATGTAAGTGTAAGAGCAAGAACTGTCTTCTGTGAGATCTAAACTCAGAATGGTAGTTGAGAGCTAGCTAGCATAGAATCAGATCTTACACCCCCGAACCCCATATAAGGTAGCTCCGTTGTGTATTGGAATATGAGACTTTCAGTTGCCGTCGGTAGGCACCTACACAAATTCCGAATAGGCATAAGAACTTCCTGTGCATAGAGCAAGGAATGATGATTCATCTCTTAACTATCTGTATTTTAGAAGAGTGAATTCAACGCTTCTCTTCCCTATAAACTGAATTAAATTCTTTGTATTTAATTATATTTTATTGAGTTAATTATATTTCATTTTTGATCTATTCCTTTGTTTAAAATCGTCCATTGTACATTACTCGCTTTGAAATATCCAACGTTAATGCTTTCTTTATATTCCTGCATGTAAATTAGTCATATACATATATATTACATTTGTATCTTCTGCTTACCTTTAGTAGCAGGTATTGAACAATCTTCGTATAAATCCACAAAGCATCCTCCTATTACGTGTGTATATAACCTATCTATTTTGTATTTGGTTTTGCCGCGCATATATGTATATGCTCGTATTTTCTGACAACTCGATATCAACTTACATTCAGAGACATTATTGTTGGCAATCTATGGTGTCAGATTTGTGCCATATCGTGCACGACAGTCAAATAAGGAGAAAATACGACGGGGAAAAGGTGACAATATGACAAAAATCACTTTTTTATATTCTCGTGTTACCATACTCTTGGGGTTACAAAACGACAGCACGACACAATAAAATGAATTGTTGCACACGACAAAACGGGAGAATATGTTGTATTGCCTGGGCGGTAATACGACAGCATGATAAAACTAAACTGTTTATTTCTGATATAGTGTCGCTTCCAACATCTGTATATTAGTGTTTTGTGTCTTACGGCTCGTGTTGTCAGCCCAACAACACAATGAAGACAAAACGTTTTTTCTTTTATTTTCGTTTTTGTTGTTGTTGTATTGTTATGGTTGAGGATAATAAGACAGCATGCCAAAATAAACAGTGTGCCATGTTGCTAGGGTGACAGTACGACAAGTTATATCGTTTTGTCGTTTTTCGCCCAAAATGTTACAGGAGCACAGTCAAACTGTTTTTGCTTGTCACTCTCAATAATACCATAAACTGTCTATTGCTGTTTAATATTAACCCTATAACACTACAAACTGTACAGCTTTGATTCATTACTGTATGGTCGCCCTCTCCCCTCCGAAAGCCCGACACACGACATCGAACAACAAATACAGGTCGACATTAAGACAATCCAGAAAGGTACATGTATTTTTACTGTCGCATTGCCGTATATATACCGACGTCACGGACACATCGACCACCATATAGACATCTATGTACATAACAATGCTGGTTTCTAAAGAGGTTGTTTTATTTGTATTAGTTATTCTCACTTTATGGGGACTTAAAATAAATTATACTTGGTTTTTATATTTAGCGGACATACACATTGGACACTTAAATATTTATGTATATAATATTATATCAATTAAGTATATAATGACCAAAAACAAAGGCTGGTGTTAACTGTTGTATAGCTCGTTTATTGATTGTATGTAAATTTGTATTGAACCTTATTAGTTGTAATAAGGAAATAAATGAACTGAAACATATATAAACAGCGGGCTATGGAAATCGGTTAGGGCCATTCGCGTTTTCGCTTTGTCGACTTGCAGTCATGCAAATGACCGTAACCGGATGTCATAGTGGCCAGACTGACACGTGTTATTACAGAACAAAGGCAGAACAGTTATTGGCATTCATCACAAACCTCAACGCAGGTAACCTTCCGCAAAATTCGTAAAAAAATTAAGTTTGTTTAATTTTTTAAAATGAGCTTAGGTAAATCACAGATAAAACCCACATGCAAGTTCAGGCAATACAACTATTTATGCACTTTCCCCCTACAACCTATAAATACTGAGTAGTTCTAACATTAAATGTGTGTATTGGCTAGTGAGCAACTGACACTATTTTCCAAAATGATGGTGCATTGGGAATAAACCCGGGAAATATTGTTTCGTGCCAGGATAACTGAGTATAGTACACACTGTCCGAGCTAGCGTTGTTATCAACTGCCTATTGGAATTTCAAGGTGCTCTATTTTACCCATCTTATAAAAATAAAATGTTTCGTAGAATAATGCTTGTTTACAACAACAAAATGTGTCCATGAGATCTTGACAGTTTTAATGACAAAAACAACCTGATTATACTCGTATTCGTTTTAGCTATGTCACCACTAACAAAGCCTTCAATAGCACTCGGACGGTTGATTTAAAAGAAACGCATGTTATACTGAGATCATAAATGTTAGCTGTCAAAAACGTTTTTGTATTTCAAATATGTTTCGGGTTTATATACAATTCATGTCCTGAGGTACGCCGTCATTTATTCCCAATTCATAACGTTGTGCCAGTTATTTTTGAGTTTCGGACCTAAGAAAATACAGTTTTATAATTACCTGTATTCTAAATTGTTGTGTTTGATGCATATTTTGGCTTTCTTTAATGTAAGTAAGTAAGTAAGTAAGTAAG
>JAUMGZ010231847.1:0-11002 GCA_032359645.1 Pododesmus macrochisma
GCGTTAAGTGAGAATATTATTATTCAGAAGATGATTGTCCATTTGTCATTTTCATTGAAAATATAAATCTACAACTAAATTATATCAATTTGTTCTCCATTTTGCATTGTAACTCCTCCCTGTTTTAATTTAATCCTTATATTCAGATACATTTGTATGTATTCTAACCAATCCCTTATATAGAGATTTAAGAACATATAGAACTAACCATGTCACTGTTATACTGTACGTACGTTGATTGAAATTTGTGCACTGATGAAAATCATTATTTTTGTTATTTTGTACTTTTCATAATCATATATATATATGAAATAACAAATTTATATATACATTGACTTTTTAATAATTTTGAAATTTTATATGTTTTGCATAATCAATACATGAATACATATAATTTATCTTCACTTCAACTACAATTTGGTAGGAGACATGCTATGTAGTGAATGGGATACAGATTTGTTTAAATAGAATGGCTAGAACAACAGGGATGCCACCAGGGGGAGCCAAAGGGAGAAAATTTAACCAAATTTAAAAAAAATCTTCTAATGAATTTATCAAAAGAAATAACATTGCTATTGATTCCAATGAGATTGATGTTAAAGCCTAAAGGTTATCTATACAGCCTGGTCGTCTGAAGAATGTACAAGCTATAGGCTGGTATCTGGATGAAGCTAACATGGCTCAAGTATCTGTCAACATTACTGACTTTGAAACCACACCCATTCATATGGTTTATGAAGAAATACAGAAAGATGCTGAAGTAAGTTTAAGGTCAATACTCTAGCTGCTTAAATATTTATATCTTCACTATTAACTGACTCAGCTCATTTATTTTTATCAAAATGTCAATTATTCCAGTTTTATGTAAGAATGTGGTCCATGAAATATGAAATAAAACATAAATATGATGGTGATTTTGCATGCCAATTGATTATGAAAAAAGCAATATTATATCATCTTAGCTGTCTTGTAAAAATTAATTGTTGTAAAATTATCAATAATTTATTGTTATTTTGGAAACTGATACTTATAATACAATCGTAGTAATAATTCAATGTGGAAAGAATGAATTGTATGATGTACCTGTCTTCTTGAAGGAGTTAAACCTAGCAGTTGTAGGATCACAGATTGTGGGACTTGTACCTCTACAAGCTGTCTTAGACTCGGCTGATTATTACATGCAGAAAGACAATCTATTCATACTGGAAGAGGATCAGAAACTTAGACTAGTAAGCTGAGATCTTTTTTCAGAAAGAAAAGATATTTTTTTGTGAACCACAGACATATCATAATATTGTTACTCAACGCAAACATTTGTCAATGACAATGATAGTACAACCATCACAGAGTAGATTTCAGTCAGTAAACTGTTTTATTACGGCGGAAGATTAAAAAGATTTCTTAATTCGATCCGAGTAGATACAATTCATAACAATTCAGTAGGAAAATGTATGAAGCATTGATTATTGTAACAGAAGTGTATAATACATTAAAATTATACAGAAACCTAATACTTTTACTGCAGAGTTTACCCCTTTAACACATCCACCCTAAAGTCACATTTAGATTCTTCCAAAACAGTGAATTGCACTGTCTTTTGTCAAAATCCAGGGGTGAACGAGTTTAGTAATATATTATATGATTATGAGACTGATTGTGCATGTAAGAACCTTTCATATTCAATAACAACTACCTTGACTACTCTATATAGACTGGACTGTCATAGTAAGCATATTAAGAATTTGTCTTGTTTTGTTTCAGGTCATTAACAAATTGGGATTAAATTCATTGGGGCCATTTAGTCCTAAAGAAAGAATCATTGAGTAAGTATGTATGTAAACTGTATACTATATATTAACAAATTGGGATTGGGGCCATTTAGTTCTAAAGAAAGTATTAAAGAGTAAGTGTGTATGTAAACTATACTATACTAGGATATTAATGGTTTTCAATAGTAATAATTATAAGTTTTTGGAGACAAACATTTCTTTATGTGAGGAATTACAATTTTATAAATTTTAATACAAGAGGAAATCATAATTTTAAGTTTAGATTTGCCTTTATCACTGCATATTTTCTCTAAATGTCTAGTTGTCTTTATTTGATTATTATATTATATGTACGTTTACAGATACATGACCTCTGATGACCGTGATGGTCCCCTTGTCAGTATGGATGTAAAAGACTTCATCCTCACTGTGGGATCTCGATCACCCACCCCTGGAGGAGGTTCAGTGGCAGCTCTCAGTGCTTCTCTTGTATGTAACATCAACTATCTGCAACTTTCTGTTGTATGTAGTATGAACTAACTGTTGTTTAAGTTCGCCGTTCATGTTGAATTTGCGACTGTCCATTGTTGTTCATAACGCATGAATAACGACAAAAAGAATGTCATTTCTTATATTTACAATTTTAGTAACACTTACTAATTATAGAAATAGATATTTGCTTGAACAATTTTTATATTTTTTAATTTAAAACGGTCATCCCTTCGTTAAATGGTTTGTTCCAACGGGTGAACAGAGATGTGCACTCAATTATGACGTCACACAGTTCACAGAGTTGATTATTATTCATAGTATATGAATAACAACGGCACAAGTAGTGTCATTGAAAGGAAAACAATGACAATTGTAAATATAGTTTTATCTCAATGCTTTTTATTGATATGCATATACTATCAGGTAGTAAAGTTGTATATACGAAAAACCAAGATGATATTCTAAAGCCGTAAGTCCATGCACATGGGCAAACAAAAGGAAAACCCAAGAAGCAAAAGGAAAAAAAAACCAAATATACATTTATTATCTAAAAATGGAAGCATCGCGAACTTCTATTAAAAAAACTAGAAGCAGTTAAATACTTTATCGTATAACTGTCGTGTTATTTAGTTAAAGCAGTCTCGCAAAACTGAACATTTCTAAGACTTGTTTCATAAATCTAATATGAAATGTACCCTAATTAAGGATCCTACTTTAATTGATCTGGAACTCTCAAACTGCGATTTCCGATGGTATAACGTACAGTTTACTCTTCTTTATTCAATAGCATATCGTTAGTACGCTTATGTTTCTTTGTTAAACACTTACAACATATGTTTTCTTCCGTACGTGTATTCCTCTATCGTTTAGTTTATTGAAAGATTTTCAAAGCGTTTCTTTTTTTGTATCGTCAGTTATGTTATTTAAGGTTGCATTTACACCATTTCGTTAAAGAAAATTGTGAAATATCACTAAGACAGAGCCAACAGTATTGTTTTATTAGCGTACACATCTTTGGAAATATTCACAGGACACAAGACAATTCAAGTGTGTTTTATGTCGTACATTGCGATATAATTTCCCGACAAAAGAACTCCCGTTTACAGTTTTAACTATATCGTTCAATTCGTGGAATTAACATTTTATCCTTAGTCATTTTGTGATAGTAGCCGGCCTCAAAAATCGTTAAACATTTTTATTTTACAGTAACGAAGGACCTCTGAAATTACTGATAACAACATGATGAATTAATAAAATTGAAATATACAATTATCACACAATAATTGCAAAATGTTTAGATTTAAGATAAAATATCTTTTAATTATCTCTTCAAAATATCTAGTGTGCTTATACCTATAAGTCAGTATCAAAAGTAGAGTGCAGCAATTCAAAACAACTTTGACGTCTTATCATAATACGTTTGCTAGTTACACGGAGTCTGCGTTTTGAAGAGTAAATATATTCGTTAAACAGCTGATCTTAGAGTGCTAAGAAGGAAGTTAAAAATCAATTTGTTTAAAAGATATATACAATTTAAAAGGTCGTTAGCACACTTAGAAAGAAAAATAATATCTCTATGTTATTGGGCGTAAATGTACGTGATAATTGATGATTATAAAATGAACTGACACACCTCGGAATAACATAGAGTATTGTAGTACACTGTTGGTTAATACAGCAGAAATATTTCCTCTGAAATTATTCACTTTGTCTATGGAATCTATTGTTGTTGTTGTTGTTGTTGTTGTTGTTGTTGTTGTTGTTGTTGTTTTATTTATAATTAATTTTTATTTTTATTACTGTATTTGGTAGTGAGTCACTCCATCTCATGAACTGCAGATAAAAAGCCATTCTCATTCCCAAGCTAAACAACAGGTACACACGGGAATATTATCAAATGTATAGAAGCGTTTCATTAATCGTAGTGAAGAGTTCAATAGAAGACCAATCCCACAAATTTGAAAGGTTTTTAGTTTGTTAATATCTGCCTTTTTGAAATTGTTTTATATGATTTGTGTGTTCCAATGAGTGGTTAAAACGTGACAGGTAAGTCCTAAGACTGACTGGAAGACACGGTTCTTTTGTATATATTAAATATTATGATGTCATCTCTGCTGTTGTATGATACAGGGAAAGGATGTATGTTAATTTTAATGGTATAGTTTTATTGTTATAAGAATATGAGAAATAGAATATTAAAAATGTAGAATAAGCTCAGCCTCACTATAGAAAAATTAATAATCGTTTTACTCGCGTCACGCCTCGTCTGAGATAATATCAAGTACGTCATTGAAGCTAAAGCTTACAATCGACGTGGATTACAGTAAGATTACAGTAAAAATATTACATGTACACAATTTCTCGACTGGCATCATCGTAAATTCCTCCGAAAGAGAGACAAGACTTTATTATACTACAATTACACAACTGCAAACTGAAACATGCCACCAATAAATACAATATCTATAAGAGGAAAGAACCAATATGTTGTGTCACCTCGTCCCAGATTCCAGGCCTAGCTACGAAACAACCGTTATCAATGAATAGATTGGGCTTACCTGTGTGAATACCTATCCGTATTTGAAGCTTTATGTCCGGAGCATGTGGACACTGCAATTTATCGCAACCTTGCTTTAGTTCAAGCGCCATGGAACACACTTCCGTTACATGACGTGTTCCGTTACGTATGGGGATCCCACTGACCACCATGTAGGCGTCGCCGATTGTCTCCACCTTGTATACGTTATACGAGTCGATACAGTTGTCAAAGAACTGATAAATGTCATTCAACACTTCTACCACTTGAATAGGTGAAATTTTTGCCGAAAGTTCCGTAAAACCCACAACATCGCTGAAGAACACCGTGGAACTTTCAAAATATTCTGCAATAACGGTTCTCTTGCGGATCAGTTGCTTAGCAACGGCCCTGGGTAACATTTGACAAAGAAGGTCATCAGCGCGTTTTTTCTCCTGCTTGAGTTGGTTGGATTTCTGCACTAGATTTTGTGCAAAGCAGTAGAGTTTATTTGTCAATTCACACATCATGGTTGCTAAAATCGGTCCACTAACGGCGGAGAGAACAACCAAAGCGATATAGGCGCCCTCTATGTATTCGGTATTCTTTTTTTCTTCCCCCATCTTGAAAAATAATGTCGCCTCGATTTCATCTCTAATATCTTCTAGTGCGGAAAGATAAGAAACAGACAATTTGAAGAATTCCGTGGCGACAGCCGAGGACGCAGATGAAAAAGAATTGGACTCCTCCCATTCTTTCTGAAACACGGTGTAGTTTTGAATGACAATTTCGTTGATTCTTTCATGTTTTGATATTATTTCTCTTGTTTGAAGTGAATGCAGCTTCGCCGTATCCAAATGATCTTGCATAAGTTTAGAGTTTACCGACAGTTCAACATACATCTTGAGTTCTAACTGGCCTGTAGAGATAAACAATTCCCCATACGTCAGTAAAATGCCAAGATTTTCCTTCGCACGGATTATCATCTTGTACCCCATAAGTTCTCTCCACAGTGTCTTGTGTAATATTTCACCCGTGCGGGACAGAAGCGTTTTAATCAAACATGACGTCACGTTTGTGTAGAAATAAACGGACCAATGCGTCGAATGTGTGTGCGCCTCCGATATATTCCTTCTTTGGGTTTCCATATAGAAAGTAAATTGCTGTCCGTTTTCGTGGCCACACAAAGGCCATTGTTTTAAGCGATCCACTGACTCATTTGTTCGTTTGAATGCCTCTTCCGACGAAATGTTTGATGTCAACAATACGGTTTGTCGCTCTACTTGCAGCGCATGCACGAGCTTGGCCAAAGAGTGCGATCCCATAATTTGAGTTTCAAAATTAAGAATTTCATCTCTATCCTTAACTGCTTGGTACAGGTGACCAGATGCTAACGCTATAAGGCCAAGAGACGGAAAAAGTAATAAAGATATTAACTTTATCTTCTGAGACCGACGACCGGTTTTGGAAATAGGATCTGAAGTACAAATTGCACAACATCCGGATTTTACCTTGATGTCTGGCGTTGATCCGTGTTTGGTTTCCGTTGTTATATTCTCCATTCGCGAGGACTCGTCTATCGCTCCATATAAGACACTTTCAGCTGAATATGCTTCACTGAAACTGAAAGCGAGGTTACTCTGACTTATCTTTGTTCTTTTCGGCCGTGACTTACCCTTTTTATCCTTGCACATGATTATATCTACAAAATTCACATTTTGATATTCTTATGAATATGCTAATTTGTCACATACTCTGATAAGTAATGTGTTAAAATGTTTCATTCTGAATATTTCTTGAAGTCAACTTTATTCAGAATGTTTTAATCTCTCAATCTATGCACACACAAAACCCGCAATAATCCCGTATGCTTTCCTCTTATTATTTCATGTATAATGACTGTCACTTCTTCTGGTACATTCCTCATTAAAACATCCCTGAAGTCTGTTCATTTTGACATTATTTTTCGGCGTCTATGGTAGACGCCGCATCATACAGACGGGGTAAAACTAGATAACTGCCAGTCATTATCAGGTTTTGTGAGTGACAGCTGAAATGTTATATTTAAATCGTCGTCTGCATCATAACAACTTTATCTTCACGATCTTACATAACGTATGGTACACATTCAGTCTATACACAATAATGCACATCACCATATCTTATATGTCATTGTATAATTATGCTTTACGCCTTGTCTGTATCCTTCAAGTTATAATAGCAATGATACATCAATAACTCACTCTCGAGTATTAAATCACAAAGTTTTAAACAATATCCGCAACCGAATCGAGTAATTTTCCATTCTGAACGTTTCATAAGATGTTTACGTTGTTAACTGGTTTTCTAGTAACACGCTATTAGCCAATAACCAATCAACATTTTATTTTTGTCACTAATGATCCCGTTTTGCGTGCTGATTGACTCCACCTTTTGATCCACATATCTGTATCTATATATGTTAACTGATCCATCGTCATCACATTGATTTACAGCCTCTCATCTCCGCTTAACCGAGTTTGCCCCATTTCTTCATGGTTCACAGAAATTACAGGCATCATTTCTTATTATTATTATTATTTTTTTTTTTTTTTTTTTTTGGTTCTCTTTTTTGTATTTTAACTCAGTTTTCTTCATTTTTCATTAGCATACAAACATAACAAACATCTTTTCTATCTATTCTTTTTACACATTAACTCCATTTCAACGAGTTTGCTCCCTTTTCCTTTGTATAAAGAAATTACAAACATCTTTTCTATCTTTTTTTGTACTTTAACTCAACTCAACTTAGTTTTTTTTTTCTCCATTTTCCTTAATACATGTATACAAAAAACATCTTTTCTTTCTATTTTTGATTTTTTCTTAATTTCAATCGGAAAAAAAACAAACATCTTTTCTTTCTATTTTTGAATTTTTCTTAATTTCAATCGGAAAAAAAACAAACATCTTTTCTTTCTATTTTATGAATTTTCTTAACTTCATACAAAAAAACAAACATCTTTTCTTAATATTTTTGAGTTTTTCTTAACTTTTCATTGCACACGTCTTTGCTTATCAACCAAGTATAAAAGACACATTGAGTGTGTAACATATGCTGTATCCAATAATGAATTACAAAAACACATTCAACAAAGGCAGCATCAGTTCAACCAATCTGATAAAAACCAGATCTACCCTGCGATATCCAACTAACGAGAGCAAAGTAGATCTGGTTTTAATCAGATTGCATTTCAACAGAATGCTGTATAAAAACTATAGTTCAAAATCGCCATCTTTTACATGTAAGATTATTTTCCTCATTCTTTGATCTCTCTGCAACTTCGAAATCTAAACTTCAAAGCAGAAACTACAGCTTAAGAAGGCATCAAATCGTATATCGCTTTAGTTATTAAAAACTGTTTGTTTTATTTGGGTTTAACATTCCTTCAACTCATTTTTAGGTAATTTTGAGACAGTGCCTGCTTTTGATATTGCGCACTGGTGGCGACTTTATAGTGCTGTCTCAATGAAATATCACAACACAGACACATTAACATAAAACTTCACTCGGTCACAATATCCTGGTACCGAACCAACATGTCCTTCTCCTACCCAAACGTGCTTAGCAAAAAATGAGAAGATGATCTAATTTTAACGTCTTACCTTTGACGCGACCGGGATTCGAACTACCTCGTACCGGAAGGCGAAGTGAACGCTCTATCACTAAGCAACCGCGCCACTACCATATTTAAACAGATTAACGTTTCATTAAATAAAACTGGCAGTGAAAAGAACACAAAGGACATAATGTCCTAATTATTCCAACCAAAATAAACTAAAATTCAACACAATAAGTGCACGCAGTTTTCAATTTATAAGTCCAGTACAGGTACGTAACCTTTTCTGTTCACTGCCTTTGTCAACCTTGAGTGCATGTAAAACAACAGTCAATTCCATTACGACCAGATTAAATCGTGCTTTATAGATATAAAGCCCCAGAGTCATTCGATGTAACTTAGTGATGATATAAGATCGAGTTATCCGCACCGTGCCGTAGAATTGATTCTCTGTAATGTAATTGAGAAAGGTGATTAATGAAGGAGCCTTAGAACTGACTTTACGTTCATGTATTGATTAGTACCATGTGATGTTGCGTTACTTCTGAAGATAAAGTTTGATTTAAAGTTTGGTCAACGGTAACGTGTGCTACGTAACATACTTTTATATAACGGTTATACAACACCGAACACGTTTGTATTCGTTTTACTTAAATCACTGTTCGGCTAAAGTTTCAAATCCTTTGCTAGCGGCATTATTGAATAATTGAAAATAGAATTAGATAAAATTATATTGTTGAGAATGAGAGGAATGATGGAATCAATAACCAAAATACATGTACATCGATAACAGATGGTATCCACATCAAATCTACACCAGATTAAAGTGCTAACGATACATATACAATATAAACGACTGAGCAAAAGCATGTGAATGGAGTAGTCAACAATTTTAGATCTGGATATCTGCTGAAAACCATATCTAACTTGCTCCCGTTTATTGGTACGCTGCGTCATATCAATATATAAACGGGAGCAAGTTAGATCTGGTTTAAATCAAAGTTTAGGTCTATTTAATGCACATCCGTCACCAATGAACTCCCGAGAAAAAATAGATAATTAGTCAAGCTAAACAAACTTTGGTACAATTTTCCATCTAAATTTGATCCGAGATGTGAAACATATGTTTTATATATTATATAGTTTAACCCGGACAATCAATTAATTGATTTTGATTTGAGTTTTCTAAGAAAAACAGAAAAGAATCTTCAAAACTAAGACTTTAAAACAACGTTGAATACAATAAGAAGGTCATATGTATGCATATCGCCAGTAAGTTCAGATCTTCTCCCAAAGACGAAAAATGGTTTATGAAGCAGAAGAACAGACGGCAAAGGAAAATGTAAACACAAATCAAGAGTGAAAAAGACATATATCTGAATCAGAGAGACTGACAACCACCGAAACTACCAACACATATCAAAGTGAAGGAATAATGTCATCTGAATCAGAGGAACTGTCTACCTAGGGAAACACCAACAAATATCAAAAGTAAGGAATAATGTCGTCTGAATCAGAGGAACTGTCTACCAAGGGAAACACCATCAATTATCAAAAGTCGGGACGAGTGACATCTGAATCAGTGGAACTGCCTACCAAGGGAAACGCCAACAAACATAAAAAGTCGGTACCAGTGATATCTGAATCAGTGGAACTGCCTACCAAGGGAAACACCAACAAGCATCAAAAGTCGGGACGAGTGATATCTGAATCAGAGGAACGGCTTACCAAGGGAAACACAAACAAACATCAAAAGTCGGGACCAGTGACATCTGAATCAGAAGAACGGCCTACCAAGGGAAACACAAACAATTAGCAAAGTCGGAACCAGTGACATCTGAATCAGAGGAACTGCCTACCAAGAGAAACACCAACAAACACCAAACGTCGGGGCGAGTGACATCTGAATCAAAGGAAATTGCCTACCATGGGAAACACCAACAAGCATCAAAAGTCGGGACCAGTGACATCTGAATCAGAGGAACTGCCTACCAAGAAATACACAAACAACCATCATTAGTGATATAGAAACACACACAAATGTGTACGGCAATTTTAAAATTTAATAAATCAAAATGTCAAAGAACTCGGATATATGAAATCAAAATACAGTTTGGTCTTTCAAAACTGAAAGCTCTAAATTTCATATATTTATCAGATAAAACTTTTGTGCATAATATATTTTGTTGATGATTTTTAAATCTCGGAGTACCAATCTCTTTATATATATTTTAATAACTTGATGTATCTGTACTTGACGCCCCTGTAAACTGTCCTTAACTTGCAGCAGGCGGTGACTTTGGTTACCGTGACCCAGTTTTAAAATTACTGGAAGCATGATATAAGTATTCAAATTCATTTCTTTGATTTACATTTCGTATAAAAATAGATAAAAAGGTAAGACAGTTTTATCGTTTGCACTTTTTTAATCAAAATCGTGGCCTTCACAAAAAGATATCATGGTGAGAATATGCTATCAATCTTTAACCCATAAACCGACGTTATTATATGACGGAAGAAATGATGAACTCGTTAAACGGTGTAACTGTAATACTGTTATGAAGATAGACCCGTAAAACGCCGTTACTATACTACTGTTATGAAGATAGACCCGTAAAACAACGTTACTT
>JAUMGZ010231858.1:0-11002 GCA_032359645.1 Pododesmus macrochisma
GGAGTTACGCCAATTTGTAACCCCCTCGGGTGGAATATATCCCTATCTTCCACTCACGTATATGAAAGATTCTTTTAGTCCGCAATTTAACTAATGACTGGCCATTTTTTATTCGCTGCGGGATCATATAAAGTGACTGCGAGGCAATAAAAAATGGCCAATGGCCATTAATCTTCATTAAAATCGCAGCGGACACTTGTCGATTGAAAAGTCAACGTGCGGACATTCGACCACGCGTAAGTGTTTTATCGAGCTTGTATCTATTTTCTGATGAAAATCTACTATAAAAGCGATCGAAAAATAATCTTGTTGATATTACCATTTTGCAGTTGACTGATAAACATGATCATATTATGTCTGGCGTTTAATAGGCTTCATAAATGGTGATGTCGTAAGGCTTAGCGAATGGACTGTATAAAATCAATGCATAATGAAGAGTAACTGGCGACTCGGCTGTCAAATGCAGACCGCTTCGATATTGTCTCTCTGTTGCCTCGCATTAAATGTCATCAAATTAGACTTAAAGCTAATACTACGTTTTGTTAGATAAATACCTTAAACTCTTGCTAAACTCACAAATCGATATGTAATGGGATTCAATATGTATGGCGTAGCTTTACAACTGTCTCATGCCAGTAACACTCAACGATGGCTTTGTAAACGAGAGAGAGAGAGAGAGAGAGAGAGAGAGAGAGAGAGAGAGTACCGTAGTCAATTATTACTTCCCCACCACGTTACCCTTACAAAAATTCTTAAGCCAAATTAACAGAAAGCACTTAAACAAGATTTGTAACACCAAGCCATCATAGCCATTGCATCAAAAAAAGTTATTCAAACGAAGCGAACAGTTGCAACATCGAACATGACATTTACCGCTTATACTTTAAAATACTTGCTCTAAATGTACAAATACACTTTATCAGTCATGAGAACTGGTTTAGTTCTAATATGTACCACACTGCGGCCATCATATAAATGCCAAATGACAGCCCTAAGGACCAAACGAGTGGTACCTGTCAGTAATAATAAAGCTTATTTCAGTTTGTATTTTCCTATCTTAAATGTATGGCCATGCTGCATGTATGTTCTCATTTAATACTGAATCTCTCACTAGATGAAGTATAGATACACCAGTCAAGAAATGCCCAACTCGTCTCCATCTAAACTTAAGATAATAATATGAATGACATATAACCTTTTCAACTTCTTAAACAGCATGTTAACACGTGCAATGCATGTGCCATTTGTTTATCTATGATATTTCTTTTGTCTATGGCATACAAAGGTAGCTAGTGCAGGATGAAAGAAATGCTAAATTCCGTAGAACTCTTATTTCTCATTCCAACATGATGAGCAAACAAAAACAACAAAAATTATCCCTTTATTGCAACTGTTCTTGTCAGCCCCTATATATACTTCCTTCTGTGATAAAAGACGTTCAGATGTTGTTATAAACCCGCATAAAATGTACTGTTAGTTAATTTACCACCGTAATGTTGCCACCTTCTCAACGCTTCAAACGTGTTAATTTGCTGAAAGCTGTATAACTCATCTCAGCTAAAATGGTTTTCCTTATAGGTCATCAATACACAGGGGTATAATTACGTGAACAGTGACTTTGTATGTTTATAATATTGTCGTGTATTTAATTATTAATGAATTTAATCACGTACGCTGGAAAATGTAAAGTTAATATTTGAATTAACTCTACAGTTTTAATCAAAATCAAGTTTACGTTAAACTTTCTTCGTTAAGAGCTACTTGCTAGAACATTCAGTGGACTACAATATTATCGATTATGTCTTATTGTTATCAGAGAACAATCTTATTTATTGACATATATACAAATCTAGTGCTTTTTATGTTATTAATTATCGATTGGTGAACAGTAATTACTTATGCAAAAACATGGATACTTGTCAAATAAGTTGGCTTCTCCTGTACTTCCAAGATTCTTTTGTGCGATGGAAACATGACTTGTCGTTGAATGACGTCTGCTGTGGACAAGATCTAGGTCGATCTCGAGTAAAACATTTCTCTGTACACAGAAATTCAAAACGGAACAAGGATGAAAAAATCGATGAATTCCCCCGTGTGTTTCTTTGTTATGCGTATCTTTTTGCTTGCTTTCTCCCCCGTTTTTTATTAGCATGCTTACAGCTAGCTACAAATCCGTTGTGAAAGTGAACGCCACGCGCACGAACACGAGACTCATTAGTTTGACTGTATAACATTTATAACTCCCTTAGCGAATAGGATTGCTGAAGTAGAACATATTTATTGGGACACCTAAATATTTAAATTAAATCTATGTGACTCTTAACACTAATATGTCTTAAAACGATGTTTATGCCTCCCGTGATGAGGCAATGAATTTAACGTTTCCAGAAATGTTTCAAAGAGTATGTGCTAAAGTACCAGTTCCACATGTTTATGTCTGTCTTACAGACAAGCTATTCAACATCAACGTCTGTTTGTTTACATCATGCCATAGGGTCAGTAAGTAGATGTAGCTTTCTTCATAGATCCCTGGTTAAAAAAACAAATGTCCACCCTGTAAACCTATTGTATGTATTCAACAACAAAGAGAGTACTGTTCAAATTCAATGTTTCTTAGTGCAAAAATATAGGCCTTATTTCAAAGTAACAGTATTTATAAACTATTTGAACATGAATGTCAACACCATGCAATCTTTCTTGTATACATATATTTACTATAATATGACAAGTATTAAGCTGTATCGATTAAGATCGTGCCAGAGTATGATTAGGTTATGATTTCTGTACAATGTCATTAGGCAGCCAATCACACGAGTCGTAATATCTCTAAATCGGATTTTCCTACTTACGGCAGCCAATCACACGAGTCGTAATATCTCTGAATCGGATTTTCCTACTTACGGCAGCCAATCACGCCAGTCGTAATGTCGCTAAATCAGATTTGTCTACTTATGGCTCTTCATGTTACTTTCTTAATACCCTTGATGAAAACGTCAAATATATCAGATGTCGTGATAGAAGTAAATGTTTCAGTGAATTTGGTAAACAAAGCAAATTGTTTACAGCTCAAAGAGCATGACATTCGTATTAGTCGCAAATGAACTCTCATAATGCGAGGGTTTTAGTGCACATTGGTGGAAATGTACAATGTATAGCTTGAAAACAAAACCTCACTTGTAATGGTGTAGGATCTTGTTGACTTATGACTGTAGCAGTTTGTGTCAATGTTCCGACTTTTGATTTTTCTGAATAAGTAAAAAAAAAACATTTAGATATAATCAATCATCTGACAACATAACTATATTCGAGGTTAGAGAAAATTGTATAAACTAAATACAAAATGATGTGTATGTTAACAACGCCTCGTTTATGAAAGTTCCATTATAACATTATTTACTTTTCGTTGAATATAAATCTTAATTGTATTTTGATTTTTGTGTTGAATTTCTTTCTCTTATAAATTTTGTTTTGACATAAGAATTGTAAACAAAAATAGTTGTACATTTTTCGTTCCCATTATAAATCATTTTGGTGCGACATTTAGTGGCATCTATGGAAAGTATATGTTATCAAATTATTTGACTCATTAGACAAAATAGTTCTCTCGCATGTTGGCACGACCACGCTACAAGTAATATAAACACGTTTATGTATTAATCATGGCTTGTTTAAACAGTTTACAGTAGCGTGATCGGGTTTGTTTATTTTGTGCGTATATTTTCAATATTTAATATTGACAAGAGAGAGGTTGTATTTGTATAAAGTCTGTGAAGTGTGGAGCGAGTACAGCTGAATGATAGTTCAGAGAGAGAGAGAGAGAGAGAGAGAGAGAGAGAGAGAGAGAGAAAAAGATAGAGAGACTGAGAGAAGAAGTTTGGCGTATGCTACTATACTATATAATCAATGTAGTGCATATGACGTGTTTCTGATTTTGTTAAAGGTTTATCATTACAAATATATTGCGTTACTCATGACATTTGTATATCATATTATGAATTGTGTAATTTATTTTTGTTTATACCAATGTGAAGAACAAAAAGAAAAAATTAGCTATGAGCAAACTGTAATAAAAATTCTTAAAATCCTCTATGATTGTCTCTTTGTTTTTGGAACTTGTGTTTGTGCATTTATTATAATATGGGATCAATATGACAAATGAAATAACCTCTTGCTGTACATTTTGACGTGTCGCAGTGAGAATTCCATATTGCTATTGAGCTATACAAATACCAAAATATTACGTATATTAGCTTCAGTCTTGCCTACAGTGAAACCTTATATTACGGATCGTTTATAACGTTGCCATGCGTACAAAACACAACTTTGTTTCCTTCAAGTTTCTGTTATATAATCATAAAAGTAAAACGCGTGTTTTTGGGAATTAAGATACTTGGACGATCGGTGTTTACCGATTTATTCAGTCAAGTGTCAATGCGAAGGATGAGGCCACATTAACCGCACCCTTATGGCTGGTGCAACGATGGACGATATTTCTAGGTTTGTCTTGGGAGGTTAAGGCCACCCTGACCTTGCTCCTATGTATGTTGCTGTGACGGAAGACAGTTGTAAGTTTATTTTCATCTTGAACACGTTTTGATGTTGGTTTCATTTGTAATTCAGTGTTTCATTTCCTCGTAGTAGCTATTTTAGACGGTGATTACTTTTGGTTTGTTGTCTTTTTTACTCTCCGACATTAAAGTCATTGTGCGGGGGGAGGGGAGTTTACTCCTCGTCGCCCTATCTTTACCGCTCTGCTTTCATGATAATGTTGCTTTTTCTATCCCTCTCCTATTAATGGTGTTTCTCCTTTGTTCTTTCGTCACCATAAGTGTGACTTATTCTTATGGTGACACCTGGTTCCTTTTAAAACAGTGGAAAGGGTTACGATACACCGGAACGACACGAAAGCATCGCGGCGGGTGACACATGTGTAGCAGGAAACGCTTACCATATCGCGAGCACCTGCTTTCGCTTTTAGTTTTTTAATAGAAGTTCGTGATGTTTCCATTTTTTAGTTAATAAATGTATATTTGGTTAATTTTTCTGTGTGAGTCCAACGTTTTATTTTTGTTTGCCAATGTCCATGGACTTACGGCTTTAGAATATCGTCTTGGTTTTTCGATTTACTACTTTCTAATAACCAAGTACTTCCCTGAGGTCGATATAGACAGATCTGAGTATCTGGTATCATTTTGTATTGTCATATTCCACATGTTTTTGGTCGTTCAGTTTCATTTGCTACGCTTAATAGACAATCTTCTCGCTCCCTACAAAGCGCTCAGCATTACTGAGTAGGAAGAGGACTGGTTGGCTCGATGTCAGGATAATGTGACCGAGTGAAGTATCGTGTCAATGTGTCTGCGGTGTGATATTTCAGTAAGACAGCACTATAAAGTCGCCATAATTGCGCACTGTCACAAGCAGACACTGTTTCGATATGACCTAGCCAGTTGAAGGAACGTACAACACCAATAAACAAACAAACAAACAAACAAACAAACAATTACTTGCTACGCTGTGATTTCGTATAACGGTATTTTGCATAATTTTAAATTCTTAGATTTTAAACATACTTTTCAAATGTCGTTTATTACCAAAACTCCAAAAACGCAGCACATTGCTGACACATGTTTTAAACTGTGTGAAATTCTATCGACGTACGCTATTAAAGGTCGAGAATTTCACAGTTTAGTTATAAACCTATCGAGGACCTGTGTTAACGTCGTAGTTTACTTGCACAGATCGCCACCATGTTGAGAATGTACATATAGCATGTTTATATTTATTACACAACGTAAATATCAAAGGCGGCATTTAACAGAGAAGATTATCGCCAAAACGACCCATTACATTTACTAATCTACATATTTACTTTAAGTGTTTAAATCCCTAATGTAGTTCCATTGATCGGCCTATCTCGAGTCGGTACTTCACCAATTCCTAAAATAAAAGAGGTGTAAATTGAATACACACAAACCTTTACTTGATCTGATTTTGAAGCGTGTCAAGTACCTTGACTAGTATCACGTGACAACACTTGATCTTTGGACAGGTGGTTACTTACAGGAACTTCATTATTGTAGTAGTAAGTGTTTCTTAGAAAAGGAGGTCAACTACTTTCTTTTTACGAAGGTCATGGTCATATTTATTCTTCAAGATACAACTCTATTTAAGATTTTATAAAATGGTGAAATCACTGACTCAAACTTGACCATGCACCCGTACATTTGTTGTTGTAAAAATACATTTGCAAATCTTGTCGGTTTTTATAGATCGCCACGGCGACAAGATGTATAGTTTCCCTTTTCGACTCAAGTCACATAATAGGATCATGTTGGTCGGTGTCATCTTCACGCTTCACGCTGTATCTTAATACATTTCTGTTAATACATGTCCACGCTCCACGGCAAAACACTGATTTAATAAGCTGTGTGAGCACATGCCCAAATAAGAGCACTGTGATTTCATACAGGGACCATTAATACATGTCCACAGCACAGAATGTCTATTAATTCCGTAGTTGGTTTAGCAATGTCAGATAATGACCATCTGTCGTTGTAAAGTTAGGATCCTCTTCACTGCAGTGTCACAATAAGAATACAGAAAAGTACGAAGATTTGTTTTTTTAATCAAACCAGAACAAGAAAAATGAATAATTGGAAATAATCGACTAACAAACCGATGTTCCCACTGCTCTTATTTAATAAAACCTAACAAGAAAATTGCAATCGGTGAGAGTCACCAATGCAAAAAATAAAACAAGTTTATAATGCTCTTAACGACCCTTAGACCAATAGTCACAATAAAAACTGAAGGAATGAGTTACTGGTGTGCAACTAACGATGGTCCCATCTGCAGAGTAATAAGAATTTTACAACTTGATTATTCTGCCAACACTACCCCCGTTATCAAGGTTTTTTAAACGCTATATGTAGGATACGATTTCGCAATATGCCTTGCACCACTCATTGGTTCGACTATCTTGATAAAACATATTCCATGAATACAATATTGAATTATAACTTACATATTGCATGTTTTAAAAGTAAGATCCGCGCCATAAAACCTAGCCGTTACAGATATTGGTGGCACTGATGCATGTAACAGACTTTCTTAAGCGATATCAATAAACGTTTATAATATTTATACAATTCTAAAATGTTTTCCTAGTTTGCATGAAAAACAAATTTGCTTGCATGTATAGCACAGCTGTTGGTGTCGTTGACTACGTGCTTGTCTGTAAATTGGTAAAATGTTGAGCATTGCGCCGTGTCGATCAAACTTGTGTTGGCACTAGCTCTGACGTTCTGGACAAGGGATATGTCAAGAGCACTTGACACAAGAAACTCAAGATATGTCTTGTCATAAAGCATGTGTGTCTATTAATAGGGAGTCTAGAAACACACCAGTACACAAGATCAGAAGCAGACAAGTACACAAGATATCTCACAGAAAGGTGAAGTAAGAAGCCTGTTCATTAGTATGACTCATACATCCTGTATTCGTATAGCCGAAATATAACCAAACTACCTTTTATCTTGATGAAGATACTAAGTTCGCTTCATTGAAGATCTATTTAGTTTCTTCGAATATTGATTTCTTCGTTTTTTTATATCGAATTATAGTTCCGTTTATGCGAGATACCACTTCGTTTTGCTGAAGCATTATTTTTCAACATTTTAACTACATTTTGTTTATTGAAATACTGTTTCGCTGAGTCAAAATATAGTTTTGATTTTGCAAGTCGTTTTAAACTCAAACCAAATATCACGATAAGGTCCTATGGGCCACTTCCTTTAATAAATTGCACTTTAAAGTATGTGTAAGTGCACAATAAGATGTTGAAAGCTGTAAGTCCTTGAAATCTTGAAGTACCAGTTTCATCAAGGAATATAATTTGTAAAAGGATATGGTGCGATCAACGTGGAAAACAAGGTTAACTCTTTAAAACATGCACTAGCAAAGAGTTGAGTTTCTGATACGTAGACATTGAGAACATTGAGAACATTATTAATGTAATGCGCCCAATCACTAACATGTGATACTTGATGGGGCCACAGCTTATCTCCATGTAGGAATATGTGACATTAACTTTGTTTATCTAACGCACCAGAGCCACGTACATATTATATAATCAGTTTTCTGTTTTCTGCATGGAAAAAATTAACATGCAGAAAACAGCATAATGACTTACTGTTTTAAAAGATGCTTATAGAGTGACGATAAAGTCGATAATCTTACAAGTTCTTCTTTAAAAAAGAAATTAAATCACTTTGAAGGAAATTAATATACCCTTAAAATCTTACAATACGCCATTACTTTAAAACGATTAGTGGTATCTTAATTAGGCATCTGGGTAAAACATCTTTCAACATTCATAATTTTATTTTGTTTCCGATTACTGACCATGGTATGATTCTGCAGGTATTTCGTCCTTTTCTACCTACGATCAACAGGAATTTGTTGTTTGTTTTGTTTTTAATTCTGACTGTTCATAGTGTAGAAGTTTACTATTTTAAAGAGGGTCATCAGATTTTTGTGATATGTATTTGGTTCTGATTCAAGGCTGCTTCCTGTTACATTTTGTATAGGAGGTCCATAATACTCATCAGTTATAAGATCGTGTGTTGCCAGATAATCCTCAGTTCGCATTGTCCCTTGGGAAATTAAAAGATGGCGTTTCCGATTCGATTGATTGAGAGTTGGTTTATTTTTGGGTTTTTTATTCATTTTATAAAATAAGCTTCTTTCCTTCATATATGTTGACATAATATATAGTCGTTGATCATTCAGTAATGATCCCTTCGGTTTTATCATCGTTATTCTTCTCCTTGGTATTCAACGTGAAAGTGTTTTCTTTTGATTTAAATTTAACCTCTGGAATTCGCACTTGTAAGGCAGACATTGTCATCGACGTGGTTTTAGTCAGTTATGCGCACTGTAACTAATGCGTCGTCTCGGCGATGAATTAAATGAATCTAGATCACAAGAACGCTCTCAGTTGGAAATTATTATGATGTCATAAATATGTTATTAATACCTTGTTCCTGAATATTTAGAATAATTATCTATTCGTTATTTTATCCTCGCCGTAAGAAGGCAAGATGATTATAATTACACATGTCGTGTATAAAATATCAAGTTATTTTTGCTAATTGGTTCAACTGGTCGTGTAGTTAGGCGAAAGTTCAAAGAACTATTTTCTTTGAACCTTAACGTTCGGTCGCCTCACGCGGATCAACTTCCTTAAAAGTGTCTGCGTTAACATACAAATTATGTGTTAGCTTGGCGACCACACGTCTTCCATGTAAACATTTTTCCTTAGAAACCTAGTTTTCCATCTTCATATGCTTTTAAATATAAACTTGAACAAGATCGCATGGATCTTTAAACGTGTCATTAAGATCATTTCCTTATATACATGTAGATATGAGTGGGTTTTTTATCGCAACATTTTGTGTTGTATCACAAAAAAAGCTTTAATTATAACGTAAGCAAATTACTGAAATGCAAAAACACAGAATAGAAAGAAAAAAATGAACAGTGAAAAACAAAGTTGTGATTTAGCCTGTTACATATGTACAACATACGTTATGATATAAATCCTACAATAATAGCAGCTCATCTTCGATGACCAATTAAACTGGCATTGTTTAGAACAGAATAATTTAACATCAAGTGTGACTCATCAAAACGTATACAACTCGTAAATAAATCATTTTCAAAAAATTTAAAATAGAAAAAATAGAAAATAGTTTGTGAATAATTTGAATTGCATATACAATAGTTTAATACCCATCTGATTTTTTCAACATTTAAGGCATTTTCAAACAATTTAAAATAGAAAAGATAGAAAATAGTTTGTGAATAAATTGAATTGCATATACAATAGTTTAATACCCATCTGATTTTTTCAAAATGTTAAGGTTAAAATAAGAAAGAAGAACGTACAAAGAGACACATGACACGGATCTAAATCTCAATCAATATCGGTTTGTTATGACGGTTTTCATTTCATTAAGTCAAGCTAATGAAATCACCAATATCACCTAAGCGAGAACGACACTGCCGATATGCCGACAAAATAGAACTTCGTTCCGTGTGCTTCAGGGTAGACTCACTACAGAATATTCTAATCTTATTCACGAATGAATTATTCTAAGGTGAACCGATGAACTGCCTTGAAACATTAATTAAAAATGGAAATAATAATCTCGTACCACCGTGCACTTTTGTGCGGTTTGAATTAACGGAATAAAGATGAATTAGATGAACGAGACTATAGAAAAGACCCAATGGCTTGGTACAACGAGACTTTGGGAAAGAGAGACAGTTAATCATAGGATAATAGAATACTATGGATATAATTGTACTCGCTGTGAGTGTTGTACTCGACCTGCCACTGAACCAGTAATGTCACACAGAATAGGACAACGAGACTATACGATACACAAAACCTCCTCAATATGCCATTGTTATATAGCCACTGCCTGTCGTCTGCAGGTGCTGCTCGTAATATTGTGGATCTGTCTGTACGTCCAACTGTGGCTGTGGCGGCTGTGTGGGTTGTTTTATTATTCAAACACGGCAGTTTAAATTTATTTGTGTCAGTGTCTTAAATACTTTAATAGATCGTTAAATTTGTAGTACATGTAAAAAAAATGTGAGTTTATCGACCAAGGTGACAATATAACAGTATGCTTTCGCGTGTCATAACGTTCCGCGCGATGTTATGCACGTGATTTTATTTGAAAAGCAAACGTTGACTTAATTTTTTTATGAGCAACACATTTCACTGTGGAAATCGTTCCAATTTCAAGCTTAATTTACGACAATATATATATTTCACTTATATAGTGAATACATATAGGTTCTGCAACGAGTTAGGATGGGATGTCGGGTTTTATCTCACTAGAGTTAGTTAAGCCGAGGTTCTTTTAAAATCTGAAAATTAACTAACAAGAGTGAGATTAAAACCCGATATCCCATCCTAACGAGTTAT
>JAUMGZ010231869.1:0-37309 GCA_032359645.1 Pododesmus macrochisma
AGAGTGCCCAAACTTAACGCCTTGGGTTGTGACGCCACCGGGATTCGAACCAGCGAACCGGATTCCTCACCAGTGTATAAGAATGCACAGATTGACTTAACTTGATGTAGAGCTTTCCAAGAAACACGTTTAAGTTTCAGCACATTCTGTTGAAACCTGTAATAGTTTATGTCTTCATAAAATATGCTGAATGCACAAAAAGACACACACAGAATAATACACACTCGAAAAATCTTGATAGTTGAGCACAATTGGTCAACATAGGAATTCCAATAGATTGCTAGAAAACCTGACATTCTTTTAAAGAACAATTATGTTTTCGATAAGAAAACTCAGCATGCCAACAACATTGCCTCAGTCTATTTTTGTAAAGGGTCAAAATTAGATTGAGCTGTCTGTCAATGGGATAGTTGACAAACAATAGCTTTACTTTCCTTCATTGTATTCAAACACCTAGTGAACAGGAAGCATTAATGAGCACCTAATTTCGTTTCTAATTTTTGAATAGAAGTTAGTGATGTTTCCTTTTTTAGTTAATGATTGTATTTTCTTCTTATTTTTTTCCGTGTGTCCCACGTTTTCCTTTTATTTGCCCAAGTCCATAGACTAAGGGCTTTTGAATGTCGTCTCACGACTTGTTTTGGATTTTTCGCATTTGCTACCTTAAACAAGAAAACAATACATAATCTTAGAACTCTTTTGTATTTATTGAAAACTAATTTGAATGTTTAGATGACAATGAATGACAAACAGGAATGATTTCTTCATACTTAAAGTGCATACATTAATATATGTCACATATGACTCCTTGTTAAATCACAACTCCAAACTCTTCCACTCAATTAATTTATCAATTAGTCAGCCCTTCCAGCACACATCTCATGGAGCCGCTCAAGCAGACCCAATTTTGATCAGATTTGTTCTGATATTTAATAAGTTTATAAATTAATTCTGCGTGAATAAAAGCATTAGCGCTAACATTTAAAACACTGTTAACTAAAAAGAATTCTTGATTGATCAATATGGAAAATTATGTTATCTCTTTCAGATGACATACAAGGAAAATTTATTCATCATTTTAAATTCATATCAAAATTTCAAATACAAAAACCTGAAAATTGCAAATTTGTAGTTTGTTTGTCACATAATCATCACATCCTTTATGAGTATTAACCAAGTAAAGTAAAAAAATGTCAGAAAATACTTTTCAAGTTATTTCATTTTCTGTTTCATTTACAATAGACATAACAATGCTATTCCTTTAAACAAACGTCGCTCACAATCAAACTATGTTCCATCACAACATGTTTTCCTGTCAAGATATAACACAAGATATTGAGACATTGATGACACAATTATGTTGTAATGGGGAGCTAATGACATAAGTATATGGTCCATGGTCTACCCTGTATAGCAACATATGGGAGATATGTTTTATAATTTAAAACTTCCCATCCCTGGAAACCTGCGCCATGGCCCCTGCAGCATCTTTGTGGTGTGGTGAGCAGAGGTAAATTATCATGTGGGTCACCGATGATGATGAAGTCGCTTCTTGTGAAAAAATTAATCTATCGAAACTGTCTAGAAAGGCTCTCATGTTATAAATTTGATGATTGATAAATTGATATTGATGTAGACTACAAATGTACAAAGATATGTTTTACCTTACGTTAAATGCAATCTGTGATGAATTCATTGTTGATATATATAAACTGATACTCCTGAATGTAGATGACACGTTTTATCTATCTAAATATGGATTTCAATAGAACAACAATAAAATTTTAACATTTAACAAATAACAATTTTACCTGTTTTATACAATGCCATTTAAGTTTGTGTATACTGGCAGATATATACAGACTAATTAAACTGACAAATGAGAATAGTAAATTTAATAATACACTCTCAATCCAAAGGGACACATTACTCTTACTCTCAATCCAAAGGGACACATTAATTTTACTCTCAATCCAAAGGAACACATTAATTTTACTCTCAATCCAAAGGAACAAAATCATTATACTCTCAACCCCAAGGGACATATTAATTATACTCTCAATCCAAAGGAGCACATTAATAACACTCTCAATCCAAAGGGACATATTAATTATACTCTCAATCCAAAGGAACACAATAATTAATCTCTAAATCACTTTGACGATTGATTTATATTTCAAACCAACATAAATCCAGAGTTAATATATTGTAGATAAAACATGACACTGGTATCAAACAAATGTATTTACAATTCTATCTTTTCATAGCCTTATGCCTGTATTTATGAAACAAGCATTATCAAATTTACAGGACATTTCTCTAGTTTAAATGTCTTTAAAAAATTTAATTTATTATAAAATCCAATTAAATGGAATAATTCAGCCAAACATTAGTATTTTCAATTTTGATTTTCTGTGGCAAAAGAAGCATTTCTTAAACCCAAATGCACTAACATCCCAACACATCTTTCATACAAAATATGTCAATTACATTTACATGTTGTCATCTTAATTATATGATGTTTATATATACATGTCACCTTTAATGTAAACTATCAAATTTTACCTTAAGTTCACGATATTTACATAAAATAAATACAACTTCTTCTTTAAGTTATATACATAATTAAATAGGTTAAGGTCTTAAATTAAACTATTTCTACAGGGATTTGATCTTAAATTAAAAAAACTCACAAAAGTTGATATCTTACATCACAATCAGTATAATTCATTATGAAAACAATAACGGCAAGATATAAACGTAGCCAAAATCAATATAATGATAAAATATTTTATACATAGAAGTCGTGATCTTAACATTAAATATATAAATATATTGTATATAAGCAGGTGAGGATCATCTTTATGAAGGTTTGGGGTGCAGTCATCAACAGAATGTTTAACATGATTACTGGTCTCACAATAATGACTTAAGTACGAATGAAAACAATGATGAAATCCTGGGTGTGTTTGTTTACAAATCACAGATACTTTTGATATTGATGTCAAACATATCCAACTTATATCAACATTATACGAATCAAAATTCCATGAGCATTTCTTCTAAACATACCTTTTTTTTGGGATTTATCAAGAACTAATTTACGATGTTTATGATACTCTATATCTTGTTAATAATAAATAACAAAAGTTGTGTATATTACCTCCCCTTTTTTTGTCATCTGGGTAATAAGAAATACTTGTAATATTGTACATTATAGCTTAATCTGATATTTTGCCATTAACCTAAGATACCATTATACTTCCCAACAAAGAGAGGGGAGCAAAGGGGAATAACTGTTCCTGACTGGAGAGTTACATAAAGGAACATAACTCACTTAGATATGATTGTATTGCTTACTACAAAATCTCCTTAGTTTGTGTATAATTCTTTTATCACAAATGCTTCTTGATTTCTTTAAGTATTTAAACCACATGATTTGTTAACTTTAAAATAATTTAACTGTATAACTTGTTCACTTTCATTCCAATATTCACATTATAAGTATTTTAATTTTAAAAACTCTCATTTGCTCAATTATATTTATAGGAAATAAAATATAACCCCATCTTTCGCTGTTGGTTGATCTAATCCTGTTATCAAATTTCTGAGTTATCAAAATGGATAAGATTAAGCCCAAGCATGTAACATTAATTTGATACATGGACAGTAACACAGTTCCACATTCAAAGCAGGTAAGTAATTAGCCATCTATAGTAATGTCAAAAACATGAACCTATTGACCCCTAAAGTAACATTTAGACTCTTCCAAAACAATAAATGGCACAATCTACTATCAAAATCTAGGGGTGAATAAGTCAAACATTGATTAACACTTAGATAAAACTTATTAATATTTATAAAAATAATACATTTACTTCTTTTAAAAGTTGACCAGTTTAGAAGTCTGGTTTCATATGCCATTTTTGAGTTGATCTACTACAGCAAAATTAATCATTACATATGCACTATAAAGGCAAAACAACTTATTATAAAAATACAGGTGCACTAAAATCTTCATTATTTTTTTTATATTTTCAAAGTTAAGTAAGATCCATTAACAGGTTATAAACCAACAAAATGTACATGTTTTTTTCTCCATTTTTGTAATATGTAAGTAGTGGTTCCCATCTAATAGTGAAATTGAAAATGTAGACATAACAAAACTATTTAATTTAACAGCAACAAATATGTTGCACAAACATTAATTTAAAACAATTACTGGTAACTACATAGTTCTATTTTCAGCTGATAGTGCTGTTAAGATTTTCGCAAATCGAATAAGTTTTTGTTGAGTGCCATCACATGGTTTAGACAAAACTCATACTTACTAACTATGCATTTAAATTCAGTGTATTAGCAGTTCTAAATTCTATTTAACAAGCTGATGTACTCAATTAAACATAAAGCAAGGGAGGTTACTCTGACATCAACTAAAGTTTGTTTTCTATTTAGCAAGGGGGCGCTACTCCGACACGCCTGAACAAACTGCAGTAGGTATAACTACACAAGTAAGGAAAAAACATTAGCCAACGCCACATTACACTTTGCCCACTTTCTACTGAAAATAGGACAATATTTCTCATTATAAAGCAAATAAATGTAAATTTGGAAACAATGGATTTTTAATTAAGTATTTGGAATTCTTAATGTCCTTTTCAATATAAGTATTTAATACAAAAATGACAAAATTTCAAAGTACATCTGTACAATGGATACACATACAGCTGGAAACTCAATTGTGCTATGTACCTAATGATTCAAATCTTTACTCTCTAAAATACAGTCTGCTTTTATTACCATGTAGTAAAAAGAAAGATTTCTAGGCTTAAAGTTACCCAGTAAAATGTAAAAGATAGATCTCTTAGCTACAAAAACTTTATAAAAGAAAGATCTACCTGTAAAATATAGTAATACAAAATTATTGTTCAATCATTTTCAATTTGTTCTAAATCCAGATCTTCTGAGAGTTGAAATATTTCCTCGGGTTCTTCGTCGCCATCAAGGCATGTATCACAGTCTATGTCTTCCCCGATCAGTTTAACTGGCCCGTCTCTGCAGAGCTCACTGACTTCATTGTCCAAGAACTCGGCGCTATCACTACGCCCCGCCTCCATCTCACTGATGGGGCTACTATGGGACTCCATCATACGTTTAATCGGCAGATCGTTGTCCATGGGCGAGCTTGCTATGGGCATTAAGCTCATAACAGACTCTAGCTCTTCGTGGAACTTTGAAATGCGCTTCTGAAATAAGAAAAAAGTTAACTTTATAATTTTTTCATTCACATAGTTGCCAACACTCCATATTAAGGAAGTCTCCCTATATTTCACACACAATTCTAAGTTTTGACATCATTATAATTCCTAAGCCTTGCTTAAACTTAGTGTATTGCACAGAACTGTTTAAAGGAGGCAGTTTACACTACTTTTTTTCATATAGGGCATTATATACAGTATTAGACATTTTAAGATTTTGCTACACATTTCTCCCGGATGAAAATTTAAAAAAGTTGGCAAGTATGTATTCAATTGAGAGATGCTTTCAACAATAATTTTTAACTCTCTTAATCATATACAAGTTATGTCCCATTTAAAACAAAGTTATGTTTACATTTGGCCTGGGAAGTGAAATACTGGGGTCATACAGCGATTACTGTAAGTTCAGTGTTGTTGATCGAACTGTACAAAAATTAACTCTCTTAATCATATACAAGTTATATCCCATTTAAAACAAAGTTATGTTTACAGTCGGCCTGGGAAGTGAGATACTGTGGTCATAAGCCATTGCTGTAGGTCCTGTGTTGTTTGAACACTGATCAATCAAATGTGTCACTGATATTTAGTGGTGATGTTGTTATTAGGTCTAGTTGGTTTATAATCTAAGCTCAGACCTCGAAGATAAAACAATGTCAAGCATACCACGCATAGTTTACTCAATGCATATTGACTTTGATGAAACAAAAAAACATTGGCCAGACCCCTACAGAAAACAAATACAAGATCAGACAGCAGACGGCCATTGCTGCCTTAGGGTGCAGGCATCAACAAAAATAGCATCTGCACTTGTCGTCTGCATTTATAGTCTGGATCATGTTGAATGAAGGTATCACAATAACCAATATGTTGAACAATTAAGTCTGTTGATTTACAATTAATCAATCTTTTTTTTGTATACCGCTTTAATTTTTCCAATAATTTTTGTTTTGGCAAAAGAATAAACATGGATGCATTTCAAGCCACACAGAAAAAATTATTGGTTTATGAATGTGGGCAATTTTTTTTTTTTAGATTTTTTGCAAATTTATAGAACTTAAACAGATCAGTGTCCTGACTGTGCTTGTTAGAACTTTTCAAAACAATTACAGAAAAGCATCTAAAGGTTAAGATAGGAAGGAAACAGGAAACATTTGTTTTTTACTTTGGCCTTAGAGAACTTGAATTATCGGGAAACATATACTTTTACTTTGGCCTTAGAGAACTTGAACTCCCTGGGACCAGTGTTTGCTAAGCATTACTATTAGCAGACTTTCAATATCTGTGTTGACATTGTAACAACATATACTGGCCTTAGATTAGGGTAGGTGGAAATCAGGAAACATATTTCTTGTTTTGGCCTTAGAGAATTATAAATCCCTGTGGCCAGTGTTTGCTTAGTATTAATATAAGCAGCCTTTCAGAATCTGTGTTGACACTGTAACAACACACACTGGCCTTGGACATGATGAAGAGGTATCAACCTTGTACATTTTTTTTTATGTTATTGTAATTCTTGCTGATCAATAACCCATGTCTATATGCACAAGTTTAGAAAAGTATAGCTACTAGACGATTTCTAACAATCCTGTTATATCTCATCACAACTGAGCAACACTCATGGTTATAAAGCACAATGGCGTGATTAAGTTTATTTGTTTTATTGGGGTTTAACATCCTTCAACTCATGAATAGGTCATATTGAGACGGTGTGTGCTTGTACCTTCAACTCATGTATAGGTCATATTGAGACGGTGTGTGCTTGTACCTTCAACTCATGTATAGGTCATATTGAGACAGTGTCTGCTTGTAACAGTGCTTACTTATGGTGACTTTTTTGTGCTGTCTCACTGAAATATCACGCCACAGACACATTGACACGATGCGTTACTCGGTCACATTATCCTGACACTGAGCCAACCTGTCCTTTTCCCACCCAGAAATGTTGAGCGCTTAGCAGGGACAAGAAGATTGCATAACTTTAATGTCTTGGTAATTTATAAAGCAAAATGGAGTGATTAATAGTTATTCAAAAATGCTGGAAAGAAGGAAATTTAAATTCAAATTTAAGGATCCATTCATTATACATCAATGTATCATGTTCTTACCACCAAACACTTTAAAAGTCAGATACAACTCAGCTAATGTATTGTCCAGTGACCTAATATAACATTTATTCACCTTTAAAGACCTTCGATTATAGTCAATTGTAAAAGGGAAACTTGACAACTGACACACCCTAATGACACACCCCCTCAAGATCTTCAGGAGAGAACATACCTGTTTATCTTGGAGATCTAAAATGGGGGAGATTTGTAGGTTTCATCGGAAGATTTAATGTTTAGGAAAAAAGGATTGAGAATATTGGAATTTCTTCTGGCGCGATGATGTGTGAAGGGACAGAATTTTAGTCTGAATATAGAATTGAGTCTCACTATTTATGGGGGTGACTTGGCAGGTGTGAGAGAAGAAGTTTGTCCTCACTGGTCTTTACATCAATGCCCGATTCCTACCTACTTCCTTCATTTTTGATTTTAGTAATGCTGTTGTCCATTGGAATTTTATTGTGCATACATTAAGTTGGTATACCCTGTTTCAATCTCTGGGATCAGCACAAAACCTAAACCTGTTTAAAACTACTAATCTGGTGGCTTTGCATCGTTGGAATCCCCCACCTTATCAAGCCTGTATATATAGCTTATGGTAAACAGAGGGACAGAATGAGACACAAGAGAGCTACCAAAGATGGTGGCTTACACTGTATGTCAATCATTATCCCAATTAAAGACAGCACAAAAATGGGTTGACTAGGAATGAAAACAATGCGACTGTAGCATGATTTTCCTGGCAATGACACTGTAAAATCTTCCTCTTCCCAAATATAGCACAAAAACTGGTTGGCTAGGAATCAGAACAGTGTGACTGTAGCACGATTTACCTGGCAATGACATTGTAAAATAGGTCTCAGTTGACACTGTGATAAGCAGTCATATTTTGTATAAGACTTTGTATGACCTGAATTGATGTAAACTCAAATAAAACAAATTGGTAAATCACCTACAACACTTATAGATTTAAAAATGTTCAGTTTATGAAGGATTTTGTAATATTTGTGTTCCTGGGTTGTAAATATAGATACCTCTTTGTTTCCTGATCGAATGGCTTGGTCAGATCGGGGTATTTGTAGGTAAGCAGTCTGCAAGATACAAAATGACAACAAAATATTAATGCAAAATTTATTTCAAATACAATTTCACACAATATAACATCATATCAACGTGGAATTAATTACAAATACAATATCATACAATTTTAACATCATATCAATGTGGAATTGATTCCAAATAAAATGTCACAACTTTCAACATCATGTCAATGTGACATTGATTTCAAATATGGTATACCATCAATATGAAATTGATTGCAAATATAGTATAACACAAAACGTACATTCGAAAAGGCTTGCTCAAAATCAAATTGTGACAAATTTATCCAAAAACTATATACAGAAATGGTTAAAAACTTGGCCTATTTCTGTATGCCCAACTCAAATTAACAGAAGGCTTACAACAGTTTGTAATAAAACCAGATTTGATTAAATAAGTGGTGACCTTTCATTTGAAACACTTCTGTCATAAAAGCTCTTGAAATTTAGATCTTTTAAAACCCTACTACAATAATTTAATTTGGTGAAAAACCTTAAGATTTTTTAAAATCTGACCATTCTTTAAGTAACCACCAACCCACACCAGTGAATGACCTTTTAATCAAAATATTACATGTCAGCATTTTGTTGTTTAAATGTTGACTGTTAAGAGCATTTTTGTTGTTATTTAATTACGACAGTGTTGTTGACCTGGTAGAGGTCAATGTTACCAGTGTTAAATTAGTCTCGATCCTTTGTCCGCTTAAATGTCCCTACAATACATATTCATAATGAGATTGGTGGGACCAAGTTCAGGTCCAATAAGTACACAATAAATACACAAAGAATACACAATAAACAAGCAGATCACTAGCAGCTGTTTCATCCAGGCCGAGACATCCAGGGGACATCTTCACCCAACTATACCCTCATGGTAATCCCACCCCTATATGTGACCTTGAATTGTTCCAGGACAAAGAATCGAGATATTCCATATTGATATAAAGGGCTTACAAAGTATTAAAACTGTTACATTTATAACATAATAAAAACACTTTAGCCTTAGAGTATTTAAGTGCCGTCCTTTCAATGCTAAGATTAACATTTTACATTTTCACATACAGTATAGTGACATACAGTATAAGAAATATTGACAACTCTTACTTTATTTCCTTTTTATTGGAATTTCGGCCCGTTACCACATTAAAGGGGTGTTCATTTGAATATGTTTATTAGTGTATCAGAGCTCCATGTTTTTATACCGAGTTTATTAGTGTATCAGAGCTCCATGTTTTTATAGAGACAGGTAGATGATGGAGGAATCTTACTCACAATCAGACAAAGGATGTGTATCATACAGAAATGTCCCCTATATATAGATAAAATCATTGACTTCTCCCTGACCTCTCATAACCTTCGCCACAGTGTCACTTCACCAGCCACCGAGGGGGAGGGATAATGACCTTGATATATAAACATTATGCGGGTTCATCACCTCATTATGAAAATTTTAGAATTAAATCATCCGTTTTTTCTTAGTAGCTGTATATGATGTACGTGTAATATTAATATAAATACATGCTTTGACACTTAAGGGGCACTTTGAAATAGTTTGTTTGAGAAGCAATCTGAAACTGGCCAACTTATCCATACACTATTTGGTGAACAAGAACACTGTTTATTGTGAGACCAGTTTAACGTTCCTGTTTTATTTGTTGTCATAAATATCAAATTATTTAATAAGGGTATATGTATGTAAATAGGTCAGAAAAATCTTATGATTCTTTGTCAAGGTTTAACAACATTCTATTCAAATTTAATTTTAAGTATTAAAATTCAGCGTTAACGAGAATGTGCTAAGAATACCCTAGACGATCAACCAGCACTGATATATAATATGTCAAAAATAAATTTCACAAAAAAATCATTAAGATTACCATATATGATATGTGTTGGAACTGAATGAGTTTATGTTCATAATGTGTGGTATATTGTGTGTCTAAACGCCTTTATTGACCATCCACCAAACTCAATATACTGGCTTATCTCATCCACACACGCCAGAAATACATTAGAGATTTAATTTCTCACAAAAACATGCTTTGTGTATTTACCTAGTTCTCAAATAAAGTAGAAATAGTTTGATCGTAACAGAATAATCATGGTGGCAGTAATTAATTGATAAAACTCTACAATATATAATATCACCTAGTCTGTCATACTGGGTGAACTTTGAACTACGTACATCTCTGCAATACTGTGTGAACTTCAAAATGCAAGCTTTTATAGTGTCTTAATTTTAATAATTACAACTTTATGCTGAAATTTGCTATTTATTCATCTACCTAACAAAATATAATATCAATTGTGTGCAGGAATGTACTGGCTTGGGTAACTTTACCCTTTTTGCACTTAACTTGGGTGGAGTATGTGTTCATAACAAGTGCCCCTTTCTGATCTTAGTCTGCACGATTACACCAAATCATTGGAAAGTTTATCAAATTTTAGTGAGGTTTACCTATTAAATCAAAAACTTCCTTTCCTTTCAAATATAAGGTAGCTTTATTGTGCAAAGGCCAAATCACTTACGTTGTCTTCAGTCCACTACACAAGATGAATGCTGTTATTGTTAAAATTTACACAGAAAAAAACAAAATTTATAAATTCCAACATTAATATGAAGCCTTGATCGTGTATAAAAGTTTATCCATGCTTCTGTTGAGAGTTTGATTCACGTTGTAAAACTGGGGGTTTTCAGACTTTGAAACATTTAAACTAATGCCATAATAAAAATATGCTAATGTTAATTGTGAATGTTTAAGGACGGATAATGTTATTGTTAATTGTATATGTTTAAGAGCAATTTAATGTTTTATTTTTGTGTACTTGTTTACATCAGCATACTTGCAAGGACTCCCTATTTAAGAAGATTGAGACTCCCAATTTTTGACCCTCTGGCATTTTTGACTTTCCATGTGGTCAGTATTCCATAAATCTTGTTTTAAAAAACATTGCATAAAGCAACAGAAAGTAGGTCATGTTAGACTATTATTTGCCAACAGGGTGTAAGTAGGTCATGTTAGACTATTATTTGCCAACAGGGTGTACTGTAAGAACTTTTAACACACTTTAGATTGACACATATGATATCCCCCTATGAAAATTTTGAAAAGTTGGCAAGTATGCATCAGAATTTTTTTTACAAAAAACTATTGTCAAACAAAAAACTTTTAAAATACTTCAGACATCAAAGCACCACATTAAATCCAGACACACCAAATGTGATATAAGTCTCCATGTTATCTTGAAAATCAGTGTTAGAATATTTTGCTGGAGTTTTTCTCTTTCACAAACAAACATTGGTATTGACAGGTACACATATTTGGAGTGTAATATCTACACCATTTATGTACTCTGAGATTACAGGTAAATACATAAGTCAACATTTATCTTTCCATCTTATCATGAACTTTGAACTGTTATTTTAAAATGAGAAAAACATGAATTCTCTCCCTTTGTGAAACTCTTGTTTCAAATTGCAAATGCCTGAAATTTAATTGAACAATTACAAAATGGTTTTGTTTAAAATGCACATGCTCAATATATAATTGAACAATTACAAAAATTGTTTTGTCAAAGCTAACATTTTTCATGAAATATTAAAACTAAAATTACCAAAGATTTGTCTTAAAAAAATTTCAGAAATTTAAATCGATAGTAAATATGCGATACAATTTGTTCATTAATATTATTGAACAATTTTTTTTCAAGAAATTTTTCCTTAACCCTCAAAAACAGTAAGTTTGAAATTATTATGCCATCAGATTTAACATCAGTTAGTTTTCATCCAAATTCAATTTCAAGGTATCCATGGTTCAGTCGATCTAATGCACCAAAATCTCAGCTTACATATTCCATGGGGCAAACTTTCTCTCCATATTTTTCTTGCCAAGATATATAAATTTTTAATAGTGGCGGTACATAAGAAAGGAGACATAGGGGATTTGCTGGAGCCAGATTGATGGATGGTTTTTATGTGTATTTGAGAAAATCTCTACTGAATATTTATATATACCTTATGACCTACAGGCAGGGTGCCAATGTATGTATCTCTAACAAACACAATATGTATAACAAAAAATATTTCATCTAATATTCTAACTTTGATTTGTTTCTATTAAAGAATATCTGTTTTGTAAATATAAAGATGGGCTCTGTGATAACAAGATTCTTGAAAGCCCATTCTTGTATGTTTGATTATTTTGGGTTCAGTAGGGTTAAATGCCATGCATATCATCAATGTAACAGTCTGATATTAAGCTAGAATGATCAAAGGTTCAATGTTGAACAATAAAATTATGCAGGAAAAACATTCAATTTTCTTTCATTTGTTATCAAGAGATTATAGATACTCCTATATTGCTTTTAAATTTCCCTCACATATACACTATAAAACAAGTAGAAACTTTATGAACTCGAAAACTAAAATTTAAACTTATAAAATATGTAACTGTTCAATTTTATTTTATTCATAGCAATGAAAGATACAGAACCATGGTCAACTGCGTTTGAACATTATATAAGACCTTCAGCTTTGAAAATAAAGTACAAGGTTTTGTGTTGTATTTCATTGTTATATGTGTCATAATTGTTGAATCGGACAAATAATTTTTAAACAGGTTATATACATGTATACTATAAAACAAAAGTACGTTAAATAAGCAACAAGTAATCCAAGACTTGCAGCATTCATCATCAAATGTCAAAAGATTTTTTTTTTTTTTTTTTTTTAAAGGAAACCTAAATCTACTATAATTGTACTTAGTTGGCTAGTAACAGTTACTTTGGGGATTCACAAAGACAATATTTTAATGCTGATGGATGCGCGAATGTTTTTAAAGTACAGTTTTACAGAATCATGACAAAATGTGCCGAAGTATATACAGGAAGTTGTCACAAATATTACTTCATCTTCATGGGAGAATCGTCCTTAAAGTACAGTTTTACAGCACCGGCCCAAAACCTGCCAAAATATATACAGGAAGTTGTCACAAATATTGTTCCATCTTCCTCACTATCTGATACTTTGTCTTGTAATCCTGACTTTTTGATTGGACGAAAAGAAGATGATTGAAAAGAACAGAACATGATCATGTACTACTAGTATAACCATGATGATATTAGTGCAGACAATGTCAGTCTTTGATCAAGACATACCGGTTCCTTTTTTCTTGGCTCCTTTGTAAAGATGACTTTTTGAATTTCAAAAGAACAACTTGATTGAAAAGAGCAAGAAGTAAGATATGTACCGTACCAACATGTGGGATAATTACCACAGACTTGTACCAATACACGCATCTTAAGATCATGACAAGCAGTTATTCTGCCCCTTGTAAAAGTGACAGTGTGTATTTGCAGACGACATGTTGATACAGTGTATTGCAAGATGAGGATGTAAAGTCTGCACTGTTAGAACAAATAACCCCTAGTTTCAGGTGCCAACACTTCTGTCTTCGAACCAACCGTTCTCTAATTGTCTTCACGTTTTATGTTTTTTCTAGTAAAAGTGGCATTTTTAATGACAAGTCATGACACGATAAAATAAGGGTACCTTGAACTCATAAATTCTGTGCATGTACTTCACCATGACTATTGGGTGATCTTGAGGGTTGTATGACCTTGACCCATCATGCATGTTACAATTTGGCAATAATTTGCAAAAGAGATATGCATACACATTTTTTCAAATTTGAATTTAGGTAGAAACACTGATTGATGAGTGCATCATAGGCAATATGCCAACATTTTGTATCTTCCAGATTATTTTAAGGTCATTTTTCTTGAATGCTTGGTCATTGAATTGACATCAGAGAGATAGCAAAAATCAATTTATACTGTGTACACAACAGAGACACTACATACCATGGTGAAAGTTTTTCCAATAAACATTAATGCACTATAAAGTATTTGATAACGTAGGTTATAACTTCTTACGGGCACATTTGAAATGCTGCCATATTGTTCGTAACAATATTTGTTTACTATATATACTGCCATGTTTCTTGGCTTGTTGAACACTTGAAGTAGCAATAAATGTCTGACAATATGAGATTAAAATTTTATCTATTACATTTGAATGAAGTGAACCATGTCACAAACTTTGACTGACTTTAGTTTAACCCTAATAAAATAAACAAATGCTGAAACTGAATTTACCTTAACTGTTAGCTTTTAAAAAAAATCTTGTCAATTCCTATTTGTGTCAATCTTAACACAACAACTGTAAAATCTTTAAAAAAATAATAATAGACTTTTGCAGGTTATTATACATTGCAATAATATTAACTGATCTCAAACTCCGATCAGCTTTTTATTTTTTACAGTTTATAGAAATCGCCCCAACTTTATCAATCGCAAATAACAAATGTCCCCTAAGATCCCTTCAAACATATTTGTGAAGCAGTTGCAATAATTCTGTCAAAAGTTACTGAAGTGAAACAGCATGCACTAGTATTTAACCTGCATCTTATCTGTGTTGAACAGCCTTGGCTAATGTCATTTGTTCACTATGCATAAGTAAGAAGACTTAAGGGATTAACTGTAATAGTATAAGTAAGAAGCTTAATTGTGTTCATAATGAGCTAATAATTCTACACTCACAGCAGTGACCCATCAACAATGAGGATAACTCTAAATCCTCTTTGCTCTTTCAGCAATATATATATAGAATATAGATTTCTTTGGTCATTTTCTTTATTATTGTTTCTATGTTTCTTATTGACTGTAAATATACAGTGCTCTTTCGATCAGCCTTATATATAAAATAGATTTCATTTTGTAATTTTCTTTATTTCTGTTTTTGTGTTTTTTGACAGTAAATTGATACAGGCTAGAAGACAGATAGGATATATACTAGTCTGTGAATAAATACAATAATCTATAGGTTTAATTATTTTGATTACACATGCATACATGTATATATACTGTACTGGGGTCACATACAATTTACCCTTTATAATGTTACAGATAATTGTGAAAAATTATATTCAAGATATTTCAAAAATTTCTTTTAAGTAAACCTTTTGTGAGATTATACATTTTGAAAACTCTTTAAAATTTACAATAATCAAAACAAAAATAAGAATTCAGATTGCTATAATCTTTTGATTATGTGAATTTGTTCCCTAATATATAGTTTTCAACTAAGTTTCATTCAATTGCAACCAAAACATCCTTTTTCTGAGAGACAATGTACAACGCTGTATACAATTAAGACATGTGTTGGGCTAATAGTAAACATATTTATAAGACTTTGATCTACATGTGACGTGCTACGGAATATTCAGGTGCAATGAAGCAATGTGCCAATAATCCCATTAATCCACTATACTGTGGCAGATTATATAGCTGTGGGTTTAATCTACATTACTGAGATCACCTGTCCACTTAACATACATACAGTAAATATCACGTGTGATTCTCATGATCACATGTACATGTTCTCGTTCCTTTTATATACAACAATAAATGCATGTTCTCTAATACAGTCCAACCTGCCTTAAAGGCCACCTCTTTATAACAACCACCTGTCTTTAAAGGCCACTTTTCTTCGTTCCCTTGAGTGGTCTTTAAAGACAGGTTTGACTGTATATGTTTGTCACCTTATCACTGAAATACTGCGACAGTGACCTGAAATCCTTAATGATCAAATAATTAAAAGGTGTCCTTCGTTAATTTTTTGTATGATACTAAGCTTGTTAGGCTTTCAATATCTCTTTATTTTACTGTGATGTGGTGATGTTGAAAATGTTGTTTTAAGTCTGCTTGAAACAGTGTGAAAGGTTATGGCAAACTTTTATGATGCTATTTCATCTGAATATTATGCCAAAGACAAATTTAAATGATTTTATATATCCACTCAATCACTTCAATCTGATACTGAGCCAACCAGACCTTGAACTTAAAATGTCAATTACCAGACAAGGAAACATTTGTTAGATCATAAATTTTTAACAGCAAGATTTGTGCCACTATGGAATTTCAAACTGTTATTTTGTTTGTTTAAATGGTGTTTAGTCCATTTCATCCTGTGTCTAGGTCATATTGAGATTGAGTGTCTGCTTGTGACATTACACAATGGTAACAAGTTTTATATTGCTTTCTCACTGAAGTATCACACCACAGACACACTGACATATTTCACTTGGTCACATTATTCTGACACTGAGCCAACCAGTCCTTCTCTACTCAGAAATGCCAAGTGCTAGCTTATGGCAAATAAAGAGGACATAATCTAATTTTCATGTTTTAGGTGCGATGCGACAGAAGACCAACCAACGACCTCCCGTACATAAATTGAACACTCTCCCAGTTGAGCTACCTCGGCAGTTCACTGTGCCCGCTTTGTTAATCACCAGTGACAATTCTAAATACGAAAAACCTTTATATGTAATATCCATAGGAGACATTATTGATGTTACTGAGGTGACTTTTTTTATATCCATGTAGCTTTTTCCATTTTTACATACAGCATGCCAACAGCAGCTTTTTGACATAAAATTAATGGCACCTTGACAAACACAAGTCATGAAACCATATAAAACACATCAGGCACCCTGACACATGTTTATACTACACAAATGAACTTCAACATTTAACTTTTTATTCTTTTAACTCGTTTTTATACTGCCACTTGGAACTTTGGCATAACATACTAACAAACACTCAAGTATTGTTTAAATTGTAACTCTAAAATCAACAAAACCTCTTTGTGCAGCGAAATCAAACGGAGAAAAAAATCTATACCGATAAAAAAATCTATACGCACATTTCATAGCTTGTATATTTCTTTAATTGATTTACGATAAAAACTCAAAAGAATCATTTAAATCTACAGGCATGTGAGATCACCTAGTATCCTACAAAACATAAAGAAAACACTTGACGTGCTGCCAAGTAAATTTGTACAATTTTGGGACGCTGCCACCAACATTAAAATTGGAGTAAACTGGTGCATTCACAAATCAATCAGTCGGAAATTTTATCAAACAGTTCTTAAATTTATTTCATTTGAAATTCAAAGCAGTGTATATTTAAAATACAGTATTAATTCGATATCTATTCAAAATTTCATTCTTGTGCAAAGCAAGTTCTATTTTTGAAAGCTTAACCAACTTTTAATGCCGACAAAAATATATTCAATTTAGTGAAATTGCACTATACAACAAACCGTGAGGCATTTGTGTGTTTACGTAAATTTTCATTTCCTTCAAATCAATTTCATTATTCGAATGCATGGAAGCATGCAGACGCACTGGAACGGTGCCAACGTAGGATGGAAGTCTTCAATAGTTTACATAATGATTGTTGTTTATGGCCTATCTATTCATGCTTTGTATGTATTACATATATACAAGATTCACCCAAACAAGCACAATTTATAATATGTTGACACAGCCATTTAAAACAACATAAAACCTTTATGCCAACAGGGTTAAAATACACGTGTACTTTTCAACAAACACTGAAAGGGAATTTAAAAAGTGAAGACCGTTGTGAGGGAATTTAAAAAGTGAAGACCGTTAATTGTGACTTTGGAAAGCCACATGTACCCAGAATGCAATATTCTGAAAGGTTGCTTTTATAAGGCCAAAGAACCCATAGCAATGTTGGCATTTCAAATTATCTGTTTGACACATAGGATTGATTTATTTCTTATAATGTTATTTATTCTAATGTTTAACTTGAATAAAGACTAGTATTATGTCTCACAGGGCCTCTCAAATAAAGATTGTACACAATAACAGTACAGTTACAGTACTTGTATATATATAAACACCATTTCTGTTGGTGTTTTTAAATAACAAGTTATTTTTAAATCTAGCTACCTATTTCTGGCACTTGCTATTATTATTAATCAATTAACGCCTAATAATTTTTGATTCACTTTTGTTGTAGATGAATTGAATTGTCAAACAGTTTTTTTCTCCAAATATCTTTGAACAACTTTGCAATAATAGTGAGACTCCCAGTAGTTTTAGCCTTAATTTATGACCATTAATGTATAATATTTTTCAAATCTGATCAGCAAATTATGTTGAAACACCAAAACTCTCCATCATCAAAGATCTTCTGGCCAGCAGGTATATATGCATGTACTTGTTATTTTTTTTTTTAAGATATGTACAGGTCATCCTCAGAATGTATGAGTTGAAGGACCATAACAAATTTCTAAGAAAGGATCTTTCATGCACCGCTTTCTCCCGCCATCAACTCAAGTTACACAACTCCCATAACACTTTTACTTGTTGGCAGGCTTTTTATTTTGCTAGTGAAGTATTAACTCGACACATGTTAAAATATCAAACAAATCTAACATCTCAAAGTCTTCATTTCACCATAAAGCAAAGTCTTCCTCAGAAACACTGCCAAACTATAATAGACGGCAGCAAATACATGTTACAAAAGAATACTTAATGTTTCACATAAATTTCCTTGTTGACATTTCTCGCAATAATCTAGAGCAATTAAACTTGCAGACAAAGAATAGTTTGTGTGTGTATAAAAATTAACAATTGCCATATATTGACATATGAAGTATAATATTGGAAACAGCTGGCGTTACCTCAAGTAACAAGTACCTGGTGGAAAGATTGCCTTACTTATTACATTAGGTATACCTCAGACCTACGCCTTAATGATAATAAACATTCACCGAGGAGTTCCAAATGTATCTATTAGTTAATATACACGTTATTCTTGTCAAGAACATCCCCTTCCAGCTCATCATGGTACCCAGTAAATATGTATTTTAAAATCCTAGCCATTAAGAATCGTAACCCTCCCTTAAATGTATTTCATTAATTTAAGACAGTCAATTCTGTGTTGTGTTTTGTGTAAATATACAGGGAATTTTGTTTGAATTTGTGATGCTTAAATAATTCAAGTCCTTCACAATTTAAAAATTAACAAATCTTTGGTGTTGACAAAGTCTAATCTTCAACTAAAGCAATTGGTATTAAAATTTTGCTTTTCAGCCATTAGACGTAGCCAGAATATTAAAGTTTAAACAATTTAATTCTGTTTAATCTTTGATGAGGTAATTTTAGAAATTTAAAAATGCCTTGAAAAGACTAAAGATTTAAGCACAACTTGTAACAGTGCAGACTGATGGTAACTTTGTAGTGCTGTCTCACTGAAATATCACACCACAGACAACAACCTTTATTCAGTCACATTATCCTGGCACAGAGTCAACCAGTCCTTCTCCTACACAGAAATACTGACTCTGAGCAGGGAGTGAGAAAATTACCTTATTTTAATGTCTGGTCGAACCAACACCTCCCGCTATTAAAGTGAACACTCTTCCGCTGAGCTACTACGGTAGTAAACTCTTGATTTGAATTATGGTATTTATTAAGGAGATATGAAGTGCTTATTTGTACTGCTCTAATTTTGTATTTATGAAGATACATGCAAATAAGATATTTTTTGTCTGACCTCAACAACCCTGGCCCCAACCCTCTCTTTATCTATCCATATAACTGACCAATAAAATCCTGACCATTCCATCTCCCTGACCATTACCTTCTCTTTATCTATCCCTATAACTGACCGATAACACCCTGACCATTCCATCTCCTTGTCAGACAGTCCATCATCTGACCACATACAGCAGTTTGGGCGATTCTGTCATTGATTTTACTGTCAACGCAGAGTAACAACGCTGATCTTAAAATAACAAAGTGCTATTTCTATAGTCTTGTCACCCAAGAAAATAACGAAGCGAAAATAATCGGCCTAAAAATACAAAATGACACAGAATTTATCTAGGAATTGTCGCGATAACAAAAACAAATAGCACCATTAAGATTTGTATTATTAGAAATGGTAGAAGTGTCGCAGAAATAAATTGTTGAGGTAAATCAATTGGCAAAGGAACGCTGTTCCAACCGCTATATAAATCTCACAGTATGTATACAAAATAGCAGTGTGGGGACAGAAAGAACTTAAACAAACCATGATAAAGAAAAAGCTATCCTCAATACTTGTCACCAAAGAAAATTGCAAAAAAGAAATAATTGGTCCATTATTAGTAGTCTTTGCAACACTGCAAGACATCTCACAGAATTCAGGACAGCGTTTTATTAAGATTGACTAACTCGTACTAGCAGCATAACAAAACAGCCATAGAACGAATCCCCAAACACGCACAGTGGTAATACGAAAAGACAAGTTTACAAACACGCCAACATTAAGGTATTAAGACTGACCGAATGTAGCCAATAATCTTCTAGTATTGACCTATAACTAATGGATGTATGTCAATTCCTTAGAAAAAACAGCAATAGGGGAACATCACTGTTAATTCCAAAAGGACAAGTTTTTGAGGAAATGTAAGAATTCTAGGAAATGTGAGAATTCAGTTATCAGATAGCTTTCTCTGTGTGATAATCTCATTGATTCGGCACAATTAGGTTAGACTATATATAATAGGTGGTAGAGTTAATAAGATCCGAACCTTAACAGAATAAATACGACAGATATATAGTGAAGGCCGAGCTACCAAATGTGACTGGCCAGCACTCAAACTGACCGACTTCTTCACAGTTTTCTTATCGATTCTTACAGCCACGACTCTTTTGGATATAAGCAAACAATAATAGAAGATTCTTATACAATCAGTAAAACTCGGTGTCACCAAACGAAGAACAATTATGGCTGGACTCGAGAGAAAAGTGCTATCGGTAGAAGAACTTCAGTCAATCATTCACACTGATTGACGCTGGCAGATTCCTTTTATTTTGTGTGATGCAAAAACATTAGCCCGAACTGTTCACCTACAAATAATATATCTAATCATACTTTACGATCTGTCTAAAAGAAATGTCAATTTGGAAATAAAGGCATGGGATTATCACAAAACAATCAATGAAACCTCAATAGCCCGAGAAAAAAGGCTGTTATTCAAGCCATCTGAAATGGACAGGGTTCGGCCAATCGTTCCATTGATTTTGGTGTTGAACGTAATGCACGGATCTAACCTATATCTTTGCAATTCACAGCCGAAGCAAAAGCTGACAGTAATTCCTTTTGTATCTGAAGGTGATTTTGTAGTTCTTCATTTACACGGAAGAAAATAAGTCGGTCACGAGGACTGAAGCCGACAAACACCTCACTCTGTCACTCAGTGCTTTTATTGGTCACTGTTTTCGTAGATAAATGTATTCTTATCAGGGAACCCATTAACTCAGCAAGGAAAATGGTGAAAACTTGCCCTAAAATAGCAGACGTTTTAAGTTGTTACCCAATATGAACTCCATTTTCTGATAGCCATGTTAGAGATAAATGTTTGTTTATCAGAGAATCTATTACTAAGAACCATCCAATGTGTAAAGTGAAATGTTCAAGAAGGATAAAGCCAAGACAATCAGTTAGTTCAACCCTTCAATGTATGACTTGACCACTATTTCAAGATCAATGCTTTCAGGATCTCCCATCACTGCATCCATTTATAGATAAGAAAGAGGATGGACCTACACTAGTTTTTCCATCATCAACCAATAAATCGATCAAGTCTGCATATATCTGAGCATCAGCCGTTAATTGAATGCTTGATTAATTTTGTAATTAATTGTTAGATAAATAACCTTCAAATTCTTTTTATTTCTTCAAATAAAATAAATGTAGAGTTTGGCCAATTAAATTAAAGGAAATTATATCAACATTTTTAGAAAACTTCTTAATTCTCAAATTTGACTCCAGAAATGGAGCAAAAATGTTGATTGATAAAATCTAAAGACAAGTTAAGTTAAAGCTAAGTTTAGACTGAATGAAAAGGATACCAAAGTTAACATAAAACTATCGTAAAAGATATTGTCTATTTTTATAAAGGGATCTTATATAAATAAGTTGTGCTATTTAACTGGACTTATGTATATAGAGAAAAAGATTGGCTTTACACTCCTAAAAAAGACAAGATGGTGCTATATTTTGATCTTTCAGTACTTGTGTTTAATGAAATATTTTTATACAGGTTAAATCAGAATTTGTAAACAAAAGTACATAAATATGTTCTTGGCTTGTAGCAAACATATCCTATGTGTAAACAAAAAAGATTTAACCACCATTATCAACAAACAAACTTGTCAAAATACACAGGAATGCTTCAATTTATCTTAGAAAAAGTTCTAAAACAGTCTCGCAGTTAAAACCTATATAATGTCAATGTTGTTTGTACCGGCCATTTGTTCCTTTCTTAAGAGAAAATCTGTAACATTAACAAAGCTATATAAGGTAAAATACCAGTGAAAATAGCCTACACAAATAGGAACACATGATTGGTTTAAAAAAAAACAAAATAGAAAAGATCAGAGCTTTTAATTCAATTCATGTGACATTGACAAAACTATGTGAAGCTATAGTTACGCACAAAAACAACTGTGCTTTATATAGGCTCCTCTTTCATCTTTTACAATAAGACACAAACTTTTGCTATTGTATCTTGCAATAATATTCAACAAAGTCAATTACTCATATCACTGATGTGTTAAATACAAATAGTTAACAACTTTAAAGAGATCAACTTTGTAGTAAAATGCTCATGAAAATAAAATAATTTTCACAAGTTGCCAGTTACACTTGCCAGATGAATGGAAAATTTAACTTTTTTCCTTTCTTATATACTTCAGGTGGATTGCTGGTTTAATCCCTGTCGGCATCATACCCAAGAGATTAAAATTAGGTAAACTTCTCGCTCCCTGGTAAGTGCTCAGCTGTCTTGGTAGAAGAGGGACTGGTCGGCTCAGTGTCAGGATAATGTGACTGTGTGAAGTGTAATGTCAATGTATCTTCAGAGTGATATTTCAGTGAGACATCACTATTAAAATGCCATCAGTGCACACTGTCACAAGCAGACATCTAGATAAGATCTAGAAATATGTTGAAAGGGCATTAAACTCCAAGAAACAAGCAAATGAACCTTTCCCGAATAGATCATATTTGTTATTGTGACATATCATATTTTTCTTTAGAAACTAAAACTGAATCCTGAATATATCAGAACATATATATGTACTCATAATATCCATATAATTGACTATTAATATGTTGATGTGTATTGGGCATGGATGTGTACCATAATGGTTTGTATCTGATCTGCCTAATTTGTTCATACAGTGAGTCACCTAATACGACGGCATTATAGAAATATTAGATCTGAAAAATTGCTTCATATCTCTAGCCACAAGCTTTATATTTAACATTCACCTGTAATTGTGACACAGAGATTTACATGCCTATGAGAAACCCTAAGGACACATATGGCAATTGTTTAAGGGAGCACAGAAGTGATTTGATAACCAAAGAGCACATTTATCTATCTGCCTGCTGTATCAGCTCAGATAGTTTATTAATTCATCCAAAAATCATCCCGTTTCTTCAAAGTAGGAGATGCACAATATTTACAATATCTACAATGTGTATGCATACTATTTTCCAAAACATTTCCTTTATAACTATATTACGCATTCTTTTTCACTACACAAACTCTGCACCATACAACATGTACAATGTAATAACCACACAGCCATGATATAGACAAACCACCCACTACAATTAATTAGTGATTATTAAATACTGTATACTTAATCCATCTCAGATGAGCCTATAACATCGTCATTTCCTATATATTTTTATCAATCTTTAGAATTACGATTTTCACCTATACATGACCTTAATCATGTAAATCAGCTTAAGGACTGATTTCTAACAGAGGTCTATCTTTGCTTGCATTGATTTATAGATATATATATATAAATGTAACATCTTATACTTAATCAATAAAGAACGCTCGCAAATATATATATAAATAACCTTGAAATAACTGGGCTTGATGTCGGGAACAAATATTTAATCAAATGACCCCTTAATTGTGCAGGTGTATAACATAACCTTGAAATAACTGGACTTGATATACGTATGTCAGTGACATATCTAAGTTAACTAAAATGACCCCTTAAACTGTAAGATATACTCTTTGTTCATCAAAAGAAAACGTATTACACAAATATTTTCCTATTCCAATTTAGACCACTAGTTAAACATAAAATGTTCAGGTATGTAACGTAATAATATCTTAAACCTACCACTAGAATAAATTGTATGTATTGAGTCAAACACTTCCGTTCTGCACAATAAAATGACTAGCAAGTTTTAAAATAAAAGTTATTTATCATTTTCAATTCTTTGTGTTTGCTGTAAGGCAAATAATCTTCTGCTTTCAGACATACTTTAATTGTATGTGAGATCAATGAAAGCCAGGCCAAACAATTTGGTTAATATGTCTGTATAGAAACGGAAAATGTGCGATTTCTATGTTAAGGCGGTGATCTCTTCAAATTATACTTATCCTCGTATTTACATTTGCTTCTTAATGGTGCTTACCTAAGGGCTTATCAGCTATTAAATAAGATTGATTGATTTTTTCAACGCAGACTCGGTAAATACTGCTTTTCGCAAAAATAGCTCGGACAGGCGACCTTGGACCTGCAAGGTCAGCACAAGAGGTATGACTCATGCTTGAATATTGTTATTACAGTGAACGATGTTACAAGTTGCAGCAGACGACACAATAAACTGCGCATTGGTAAATGGTTCGTATTGATTGACTTGCTGCCGATCAGCATCACATGAATGTTTTGAAGTATTACATCTCAAAAGACAGAAAGGAAGCACATTGTCATTATGACACCCGGTGACAATGTCTAATTGATACCTACAAAGCGTCGCATTTAAAAAATAATCCACAGAAAGAAAAAAATTCTTTTCGTAAAAAAACAATAAAAGCAATCATAACAAATCACGAATGTCACGAGTTTTGATTACGCAAAAACATTAATTTAAATTGCTGGAAGCTATCTTTTCAAATTAGATAGACACAGATCACTTGATAGCATGGTTTAAAATAGATAATTATCGGACTAACGGTTAACATGTAACAAACCCTTAAGGTAACTGGCTATGTAGGTCACACTGACACAAATAGGATTAAGTGTCAATTTTAACCGAAAAAAATATGAAATCCAAAACGGAAATAATCTGGATTTGATGTGGTTATTGTTGCATGAAACATTTATATGGGAGATGATAGGTAATTACATTAGCTATCGATCAAGGATTATTCCAGGTCACGTGTTGTATATAGACAAAAACTGTCATAATGCCAAGACATACAAAAACACACAAAATGTGGGTGTCAACGTACTTCGTTAATATATTATAATTAGTTCTGTGCTTTTCAGAATAAGGCTTCAGTACAAGTTATAAATATAATTTAATAATTCTTTTTTAATATACCCAAACTAAGATCATGAATATAAAGTGACTATTTAATATAGTTCAACTCTATATACCTATACTGTAACAGATAAATATAATGATTCATAGAAACATGAATTTAATGTCCTCTGCAGAATACCCATTTTGCTTTCAAATATTAAAAAAAAGAAATTTTTTGCAAAGATTTTTCAAGGAAATTCAACATTCGAATTTGTCTCCCGTGAGTTGGAAGTGACAATCAAGTGACAAACATACCGATGAATTTGCCTCCGTAAAAAGAATAAAATAGTACTCACCTCTGTCATTTTGTTAAAATTCAGAGATGGACGGTAGTCTGAGTCTCTCCGTCTCTTCATGCCACACTTCCTCGTCGTCATGGATGGCTGAGAACGGCATCGTGGGATATGATGATGATGGTGGTTGTTGTGGTGGTGGTGGTGATGATGGTGATTATGAGTGTGATGATAATATGGATGAGACATTTGGTGAGAAGAGATGCATCCTGGGACACTGGGCGTCGACCCCGTACTGGATGTACAAGAGATTCTATCCTCACATGAAAGACTACGATTTTGAAATGCGTCAAAACGTCTCTGGCTCGACTGAGAATCAAGCCACGGTGCACCGAGGGGACTAAACGCCCCATCTTGGCGACCGGAGCATGTTGATGCGGATGAGGGACGAGGTACTGGGGATTCGGGAGGGGTAAATATATCACTGGATGTAAAATTTAAACATCCATAATCGGGTAAAAAGTTAAGAACACCACCAAGTGCACTATGTCCCATACTGTTTACAGCAACTTGTTCACAACTAGCACAAGTCACAAGAGTGGAGTCCACACCACACAAGTTTGGAGGTAAAACACAATCCTTTCTCTGAGAAATTGGTCCTGTTATACCAGTCACATGTTTCCACACTCGTGATTCCTGGGGCTGCCATTTTGTTGGCATAGGCCGCTCACATTCTGGGGTGGTAAGTGACCGACAATGTCGTTTTTTCGGGGGATCAGGAATCATGTTGGTATGACCAGTTCCCCCCGCTAAAGTCACTGGGATAACATCCGATTTCTGTGATCGTTCTGAAAAACTTTCCTTTCCTATACTAGAATTGAACTGCAGTGTCCATATCTTCTTACCTGAGAAAGAAAGCAACAAGATTATTGGACTTTTTTCAAAATTTTATGGTTGGTAACACAAATGCATCTCCCTAAAGTATAATGAGGATCATTAAATAACTCGGCATACTTGCCAATTTTTTGAAATTATCATGAGGAGAAAATGTGTTGGAAAATCCTAAAGTGTCTTTAATACCGAATACAAACTGAGCTAGATGACAAAATAGTAGCATAAACTGCCTCAAATTATCATATTAAGCAGTTCTGTGCAATATAATAAGTCAAAGCAAGTTGATAAGCAAGGTTTAGAATTATACTGATGTCAAAAGTGAAAATTGTGTGTGAAAAATAGGTGGAATTACTCCTTAAAAGAGAACGTTGGCAACTATGAATTTGTTAAATTGTGTGTGAAAAATAGGTAGACTCACTCCTATATAGGGAGAGTTGGCAACTATGAATTTGTTATATATCTCATATTCTTTAAACTGATCCAATGTAGTGCATTGCAATTTTTAAGAACAATATTTCATTGGAATCATTAAGCTGGCCTTTGTTGAGAAGCTTCGAAAGGAACAAGAAAGCAAGACAATAGGGACAGTACAGAAAACAGATGAGCCCAGGCAAACAGGTTACTTTCATATACCTTTTTTCATGAGGAAGCTTTTTTTTTTAAAGTAAAGAGAGAAATTGATGTGATGGCCTCCTTTATAAAAGAAATGGGGGAAAAATGACAAATGTAACACCTTCCACAATTTTCCAGCATTATCTCTACAACTTGTATCTTAAATCACACTATATTTGAGTATCTGATTACAACATAACTGATATAATTGTCATTTTTATAAAAGAAACAGGTTACAAATTTGTATCACCCTTCTAACAATTTTCCAACAATATCTCACAAACTTTACTATAAATTACACTATACTTGAGTATCAGAGAAAACTTCTCTATATATGTTTTTACTGTTTGTTATGCTGCACGTTACATAAGTGCTACTGGGTGCTCACTGATAATAATGAACATATTATTCAAGCGATAGTAAAACTAGAAAACTCGTAGAGATAAATGGCTTTAATCTGCTGTGTATATCGTCTCTAAATAGACACTAATGCAGGTTATTGCCAAAATAATGTAATCCTCTCCTTCCCACATGGCGTGCCAAGAAAAATATTTGATATAAATTGGGAAAACTTGCTGCTCAAACCTTGCCTACAACACAACAAATGAAACCTCAAAACCAATAAATCTCAAAGTGCATAAACTCGAGTGACCTTGACATTGGTTGACCTAGCTTACCTGTGCCAGCAATGGCAGCCTCTGCATTCTTGCTCAGCTTGTATCCATCGCCAGGTTGTATCTGTGAAGATTACAATACAAATATTTATATCTTAAATTCCTGTATTTTAACTGCGTTTAAACTTCATTTATCTGTCAATTTGTTTCTTATAAAAAGCGCTGTTATCTGGCATGCAATATCTTGAACAGACTTCAATTCTTCTTTGCGAGGCAGATTTCGGTTAATGACCTTAGCAACAATATGCAAACTATATATATTCCCATTAATTGTTGAATGTTAGCAATTGGTAAATATGCAACATATCAAATTCTTCATTTCGTAGCAAAGTTAACAAATTTGTTTTGTATTCATAGCTCTTGTTAATAAATTGACTATTTCTACTACTGGTGCATCCACAGATTTGCAAAATGTACATTGTAAGTCATAACCATCTCCAAGGTCACTTTAAATGAATACAGCCGATACTCATGGTTTCACGATTTATTTAAAATTCAATAAGAAATTCTTAATAATTAACCTTTTTAAAAATTGAAGAACACTCAGTAAAATTAAGACATACCAGTTTTATGTGGGACGCCTTCTTCTTGGAACTTTGATCATCTATTGATTGTTCTCGCAACTTCTCTGTTATAACCTCTACAGCGAGCATGCTGGATTTGACCCCTGTCAGGGACATGAAGTTGATCCCTCCTAATCAACAGACTCACTGGACCACCACTTAGTTAAGGGTCAAAGGTATATCAATTGAGCTGTCCAGTTACATATGAGTTCATCAAAGTTGAGTGAAGTTTTAGTCTAGTCCTTATTTCCATGGTAACCATTTCTATTTGTCACCATAGTTTCAGGTCAAAGTTCGTTTATGCAGACACAAAGTTCACAGGCAGCTGTTGGTCATTTCAATAGTCCATATTTGATTAGACCTGTAATAGAAGAAGACTATATAGAATATTGATATATCTTGAATTCGAAAAACATTAGACATTAATGGAACCTGCTAGCATTTTTGCACTTTTACCTGTAAATGAAAAACTCAAAAGAAAAGGTTCACCTGTGGTATAAGAAATTGTTATAGAACATCTCATAATTAGTAAAACCTTGCAATAAACCATAATATGATCACAACAGCTTCAGTAGTTTTAACACGATAACAACCAATTAAAGAGTCTGGTACGATCAGATCAGTTCGATCACTATCTAATTCCCTGTCTTTGCATGGACAGTTAGGTGTCTCCAATATTGCACACAATGTTAAATGTCTGCATGTATTCGAGTCATATGGTGACATTTTTGTACTCGGGAGATAGACATCATAGTAATATCTTGCAAGAAAATAACCTATTCTTAAAAACACAGAGGTTCTGTAAGCTTTAAATGACCTAGGTTGAACTATAGTGACCTATCATGACCAAGGACGGACTAAAAAACAAAAACTAAATCCAACACTATCAGAGCTGACCACTGTAAAGTACTTATCACTATGACACCATCCTAGCTGACATATGTGGGACTAAATAACACATTACACAATCATAGCTGACTATGTGGGACTAAATGCCACATTACACAATCATAGCTGACATAGGTTAGCACTGCATACCAACTCTATCACTGTTGACCTTAGTTGGACTATCAATAACCATCATGGCACCATCTTACTGACCTAGGTTGGACTTCATACCATCATGGCATCATCAGAGCTGACATATGTGGGACTAAATACCACATTACACAATCATAGCTGACATAGGTTAGCAGTGCATACCACCACAACTCCATCTTTGCTGACCTAGGTTGGACTTCATACCATCATGGCATCATCAGAGCTGACCTACCTTTGGTCTTCAAATCAAGTACCAGTAGATATGACCTACTAAGGTTGGGCTACATTATCACCATGAGACCACCAGACCTGACTTCAGTTGGACAACATACCACAACACCATCAGAGGTAACCTAGGTTGGACTACACACCAATATGGCACCATCATAGCTGACCTAGGTCACACTATTTACAAACAGCATCCATCAATAACGCTGATCTAGGTTGGACTTGACATACCACCATAACACAGGAGAGATGCTCGACCTAGATGAAGTGTTACTTTCACATTACAGTTTCTGTAACAGTAATCTTTTACCATTAAAGTCATTTTCTTTCTTGTTGTTGAGATCTTTGTCCGTTGTTTTTCTACAAAACTCATGTTACATCGATAAGTACACCACACAGGGAGACAATTTACAACGGATCTTATTGGAACACCGTTGTTACATCAAATTGTTCTTTTAGCATCATATCATTGATGACTCATTGTATTCAAACTAATCCGTTTTCCAATAAATGGCTCCATAAAAACGGCTGAGGCAAGCAGAATCCATCAAGGTGACTGCAGTCTTATTATTACAGGAGATCTATGGGTTATTGGAGACAGGTGACAATGAGATGCAAGACAACTACAAGCATACACAGCGAAGCTTACAACTGCACACACATGGTGTCAGATGCTGTTTTGAGTTATATAAAGACTAGCGTAATTTAAACAATTCAACAAGATTGCTTAGACTGCATAACATTTGCATCTATATATGTATCTATAAAAGTCACAAATTTGCTATTAGTTTATAATAAATAAGTCATATGTTATAGTTTCTCATTTACAGTTCATTAATTCTAAATGTCGCTTTGATTGCACAAAAATCAACATCTATATTAATACATACAGTCACTAATTTGCTATCAGTTTATGATGATCAAATAAGACATAGTTTGTTGTTCAAGACAATAATATTGCAATTCAAACATAAGAATGACTCTTTATTCAATAGTGCATGTCTAACCAATAATTTTGTGAAAAGAACTGAAATCAGTTTTAAATATGTATTGAATTGTCTCCCTTGATTGAACTTGAGCATGGCTTTCATACAGTTATTAACTCACAATCATGGAATCTCTTTTTCATATTTATACTTGCAAATTTAGCAGACATTTTTTATTGCAATACGTACAGTTCTGAATACATACAGAGATGAATAACAATAATGGAAATTTGCACAACACATAATTCACTGACTAGACTACTATTAAGATATGATCTAGTGACCAAATTCATACTCAAGATCAGAAATATTCATCCCTGACCGATGGACAGCATTATACAACATTACATTGTATAACAATGACATTCATAGACACGCCAAACAGACAAATCACTAATTTATAGATCACGATTCTGATGATAAGCTCTTCATCTACTCTCACTTGCCAAAAATTAATAATAACATGAATTTATAAACAAATAGAAAAGTGAAGCTTCCAATGATACCAATCCAGCATCTATGCCTGTTATAGACATCGAATTCAATGCCATCTACAAATAGCCAGACAATGTAACAGATAGGATCTCCAGTCAATGTCATTGTGGGATAATGTAGATGTTGCAATCAGACAATTTTATGTACAAATACCAGTGCACAAAGGTGGTAGATTTGAGAAATGACAAATTCAAACAAAAATCTTTTCAACATTAATAAGAAAACAATTCAGAATATTCAGGATGCACAGTTTAAAACTACAAAAAATATATTTCTCAAACTAACAGAACTTTTTTTTTTTTTTTTTTTTTTTTTTTTTTTTTTTTTTTTACCAAATTTCAACCGGTAAAACAAATTCATTCAAGAACATTTCTGCCTTTCTTTGTATATATTCTTTAAAACCAGACTGCATCCTAATTGTATGACAGCAAAGACTGTTTATAGGGAAACTTCCGAGGAATAAGAATGCATTCTTGTGTAATAGGGGACAATATATTAACTCACTGTAAACTCTCCTATCCCCGGCAGAGCAAGGTACGACCTCCAACCCTCCCTATTACAAAGCTTATCACTCAATATCAAGAACATCAAGCCGGACTTTAGTCTATCTTCAAACATTTAACAATGAACACACAATGAATATGTCTGCTTAAAATGAACTTAATCCAAATACAGACTAAATAACAACCCTTATAAATGTAATCCAAGTAGGAGACACAATTTGAATTCTTAAATCTTTACCCCAAGCAGACTATGATAAAAAAAATCTCATTTTAAAATGTCTTAAATGGCACATTAGGACAAAATTTGAATCACAAAGACAACCAAAACTATTCAGCATCCCCGTTTAAACTAGGACAAAATTTGAATCAAAATGGAGACGACACCGACTTGCAGATGGAACCTAAAAGACAATGAGTAACGGATTATTTTACCTGTCACCTGCGGCACATTTCTTAAGTCGACTGCATAGATTACATAAACAAATTACAAAACACGTCTAACCCTTGTTAAGGAATTTAGTTTAAGAATGCAACACTTCAAAAGATTTCGGTGACCTTGAGTAAGTCTTTTGACAATATAAAGAATGGCCAATTGGGTACAGCTGCAAGGCAGCGGTCCATACAAAGAGGTGCCATGATTTGGATACACTTTGTCTGAAAAAAGTAACTTTGGATGAAGGTTTAAGTTGGCTGGCATTACTGATGTAATTTAGGGGTACCCCTTGATCATCTTGATATATCTAACAAAAGATAAAGGAAAAATTCTTCTCACATCCTCTTTCTTACATTTACATATAAATACACACAAAGCCTAAGGATATAAAACTGGAGGCCTATATTCCTATTCCATTGCCAGATTTTATCACTTGGTAATATACGTAAAGTGCTTTCCAGCAGTTTAAAAACAGTAAAATTTAAACATCCCCTAAAGAATCAAATATCAAGTTTTAATTAAATAGAGACTGTTGGACTTGCCTGTTAATTAAATAAACAGACTAAAATTACATCTGGGTTTTAAATTTGTTGTGCTTCTAAAATACATTAATCTAAGCAATAAGTGTGATCTCTCCTAAAAAAATTATTTTAAGCAGCAACATTGCCAAGTTATGGACATTAAATTTTAAAGTATACAAATAAACGATGTAGTTATTATGATAAATGCAAGAGCTCGAGTCAATATAAAGACTTTATTGGTAAGAGTTATAGGTTTCCTAGTTGGGATGTACATGTTACATGTATATAACTAACTGAAGATGGACGCTAATCATTGATTATGTGAGACCATAATGATTTTGTAAAAAACTTCATACAGCTATACTTACAGTTTATATAAGTACTTGACTACGAATCTTATTACGAAGTGACAAGTAGATACAGGTTTAAATCTGGTTTGTAATTTCACAATTTTCACATATAAAAAGATCTTGATTTATCCATTTCACCTGTATATTTCAGGTCTATTATTACATTTTTACACGTTTACACTCATGTTTGCATATAATCTACTATAATTACTGCCAACTCATCATTTATTCTAATTCTAAATACGTATTCATTAATTTTAACGGAAACAGAAGTCTCCTTCCAAGGAAATGATAAGATGTTGTGTGGTTATAATAATGTCCGTCTGCTCATACAATGTATGGGGTTCATTTAATTTATAACCACTTATATATGTATAAAGGTCATAAGGACATCTTAATAAACAGATCCAGAATTATCCCAAATAAAGAGAATTATCTTTGATAAACGGCTGTGTTTATACACTATCAGAAATGACAATGTGATATGCCATTGTTGTTAGTAATCTTAAACTTTTGTAAATGAATTTTTTCATTTTTATTTTAATGATGGCTGCTTCGATCTGGAGTTCGGTACGGCCCAGGGGTGTCTCACACAGAGTATTGGCTCTTTCCTCTTATAAATATCATATTTATTGGAGGCATGTTTCAATTTGCATTTTTGTACCATTAAAAGTAGAAAAAGAGATGTTGAAATACTAGTATTGATCATTTTAAAGGGGACAGAAACATTTAAGACTGTGATGGTATGGTGATATGTGCATTTATTATAACCATGCATCCTAATTGTCTTAAAAACTTGAAATATTAACTCTTCTTATATAATTACTGCCAATTGTGACCTACAGTATTTTCCAAAATAATAATGGTTAATTACAACAAAAAGCTATCTGATATTATAACCTTTGAATATCAGGATAAAGTTAGGAATTAACATCCCTTGAATGCTCTGTGACCCCTTAAAAAGTCAATTCAGTGCAATTGTAGCACTTGTGACATAATTTCATTGATTAATATAGGTGAAATTAATCATAGTGGTACGTACGTACTACCTGATATTGATTTGTTTTACATCGATCCATGTATATGTTCCTCAGATAGCCTTGTCTTTGGTGAAAATTATAACACAGATGAGCTCTCTAAATTAGCAGTGTTCATTGGTTTACATATGTATAAAAGCTATTAGCCTTGATGTTTCATCCATAACAGTGACGCTACATACCAAGAAATAACAAACCATTTGTTCCTAGGAAATGCCGACATTCCCATTAGTATATTAACAATATTTATCTTATTCTAAAACAAACACGTTCACCTTTCTACACCAGCATAACTTGTTTTTAATAATTTCAGAAATACATGTTTTATTTGTAAACACGTGGAGCAAGACAAATTCTTTGGGATATCTCTTTTGACTCGCGGATCCAAGTTTAAAATACGCTTCTACATACAGAGACATTAATTCAATGAATGGGCATTGAATATATTATACTTTTTTATACATTTAAAAAATTAAACACAAAAGCATTCATAAAGCGAAATTAAAAATAAGTCAAGCAATACAAAAAAATTTATTGTGTGAGAGTGTTGGTGATAATCTCATCCATAAAAATCTTTACTTCAGTCAACTAATAAGATAGTACAAATTCAGCCTTGAATGATTTACACTTTTTTAAACAATAATAAATTTAAACACAAAGGCATTCACAAAGGGAAATTAAAAATAAAAATAAATCAAGCAATAAAAAATAATGATTATGCGAGAGTGTTGGTGATAATCTAGTCCATTAAAATCTTCATTTAAGCTGCATACGGCTATAAATATCGATAATAATCACTGCACGATTCTTACGTAATGCACAATCATTGTAGTGTCGATTTTTTTCTCCCGTCAAAATAGAGAAGTCGATTAACTCGATTGACTAGGTGATTATATTGCACATATGACACACAAACATCAATACTATCCATTATCACGAACAAACATCATATACCGTACGAAAAACATTTCAATGTAGGTTTCAAATATTTCCTTTGTGTTGTATATACCAGTACCTGTACAGTGTAAATATATCCAGAGATCTCCGTCGCTGTATAACTTGCTGCATGCGAGTTTTAAATCAATTACGATTATTGTAGAAATCGACATTCTATGTATAATTCCTTTGTAATATATACATACACAGGGTACATATATCTATCTAGCATGTTCCTTATATAACTTGTAACTTAATAGTTTTAAAATCACTTGCAAACTAGAAATTAACATACCTTTCCTTTGTAAAGATCGGTTATGATGTAAAAGCATGTTTATTGCAGAAATTTACATTTTCAAGTTGTATATCTCGGATTTATAAAGTTCTAATTTACATGTGTATAGCAAGATTTGATATCCTATTTCACACCCAGCACCCATACACTATAACTTGAGAAGTCTTTGAATACAAGAAGTACGTTTGAAGAAGGTTCAATGATCTTTAGGGATAAATACTCTATCTATACAAAGTAATACCGTTCTGACTTATTGAACGGTTGAACAGTTATATATTTAGGCCTCATATGTTTTAGAAATACCACTACCTGCACACAATACACTGATGAAGTAGTTTATAACACAGTACTGGCTGTACAGATATAGTGGCCATTGTGACAGTGCTGATGTCACATTATTTTGACTCTGAATTGACCAGTCCTTGTGCTACCCTCTTTAGTGCCAAGAACAAGGAGCCCCCATAACTGCCCTTTTGTCTGATCTGGCCCATAAGGTAACTCGAGATAATTCTGTGTGCATTAATCATTTCGTTATAGTACTGTAGTTCAATGCAGAACTACAACAATTAAAGAATATCTGGCTGTGTCTATAATGCCTCAAAATATCCTGCATTGTATGCAAATGGCCGTAACCTTTGACAAGACAAAAATTCAGAGAGAAACCCAAAACCCAAGATATAACATACACTCAGAATTAGCTTAAGTATAATTGTTTAAAGATGAATTTTTGTCTTTGACACAGGATATGAACACAAAAATCGTCAACAGACACAGAATTATCAAGTTATTGTTTTACAAAGCAAATATGTGATAAATACGATACGCCCATTCTTTAAGGGCACATTAATACATTGTCTAAATGCAAACAAGGTGTACACATATGATCCAACAGTTGTACGAGACATATAAGATTACAATATTATCATGGGAGTATTTAGTACATATAATAACGACACTACAACATATTGTAACTACATGTATATCAATACCAGCTGAGTGTTTGTTTATCATTAAAGTTTAAAAGGTACAAGTTAAAAGCAGCGATGTACAAACCATTAGTCGAGCTTTTCCATCCTCTTCACTGATCAAGTGTGAACCAGCGTAAGGCATCTCTTACGAAGAACAAATACACTCTTTACACAGACTAATATGTGATCCTCCATTGTGACAACATAAACAATGAAGGTCGGCCAAGGTCAAGGTCACAATGACTTGATGTCATTAATATTCTGCATCTGTCTCTACACCAATGTAAATTGGTTGGATCGTTAATTTTTCGGGGTGGTAAAAGGGTGGGTGATAGCTCGAAAGGAGGAAAATTTTACTGCATCTGTTACACGTTTTAACAATGCACATTTTCTGTTAATTAATTCTGAATACTACAGTTGCTGGCATCATGAGACATGCTGAATACTCAGTCACTCAAGCGTGTGTCTCTAACAATCAACAAAGAACGACAAGTCACCATGAAATTTAAACATGAATAAAGTCTGCTAATGCAAATGGTCAAGGGTGTACACAAATAATATCCATTCCAACAGTGCATGGTCAGGGACTTGAATGGTCAGTAAATGTAATACGATATCTAGTGTGAATGGTCAGTAAATGTAATACGATATCTAGTGTGAATATCTAGAATGTGAATGGTCAGTAAATGTAATACGATATCTAGTGTGAATGGTCAGTTAATGTAGTATGATATCTAGTGTGAATGGTCAGTAAATGTAATACGATATCTAGTGTGAATGGTCAGTAAATGTAATATGATATC
>JAUMGZ010231869.1:37409-51558 GCA_032359645.1 Pododesmus macrochisma
ATATCTAGTGTGAATGGTCAGTAAATGTAATATGATATCTAGTGTGAATGGTCAGTAAATGTAATATGATATCTAGTATGAATGGTCAGTAAATGTAATATGATATCTAGTGTGAATGGTCAGTAAATGTAATACGATATCTAGTGTGAACGGTCAGTAAATGTAATATGATATCTAGTGTGAATGGTCAGTAAATGTAATATGATATCTAGTGCGAATACCGGTAATTGGAGAGTACAATTGTAAATATGTGTATATGATGTGATTTTACAGTACAAATGGTCAGGGGACAAACAGAACAAAGAAAGGACAGTTTGAGGGACAATATGTATAGAAGTTAGATGTTAGGCAGGGATAGTCATTTTCTCCTGATATTAGGATCGAAGGGTCAATTACCTTAAATTCTGAGGTTAGGGGGAAAGGTTCAACATCTTCCGAGGTTGGGTTTTGTGCAGGGTTTCAATGTCTTCCGAAGGGAGATTATATATACATGTATATATATTGCCTTCTGAGGTAAGGTTTGGTGGAGGGGTTCAATATCAACGGATGTGAGATCTATGTGGGAGAAATAAGGTTAATTGTCTTTTGACGTTATATGTTGTGGAAGCTAGGTTCATTGTCTTCTGGTATCAGGTGTGGTGGAAATTTAACACTTAATATTGGTGTTAATAGAGGCGATTAATACACATAAATGGGATGAAGAGGAATGATCAATGATATATAACTGATGTCAGTTGTGAAGAATTCTGGAGAAAATAAATAAAAGAAATCGGGCAATCAATATCAAAATCAGCACTGAATTCTTGATTGCAATGATTTTAAGAGATTGCCAAGTACATGAACAAGTCTGCTTGTATTAAGTATAACTTATTTATCAAACAGGTCAAATTACGTAGCTGTTTACAGCCGAAATTGTTAAATTTCAAGTTAATACTTCTGTTTGCTACAAATAAGACGTAATAATGAATCAATGACAAAAAGCAAGTCTATCAATCAGAGAATTCAATTTTTAAACCTTCAGGACCTTAATGGATAAGAAATGGCCAAGAAAATCCACACACATCTACATAGAACAAAGACAGTCAACATCATATCGAACCAACAAAAAAATTTTCTCTCGCTACAAGCAAATGGTAAATGTGGTTTTTTCACACAGTAGCAAAAAGACTATGCAAGTTTTGATTAAACATGGTTAATTGCTGAAGAAGCAATCTTGAAGAAGTCAATGCCATCTGTTATGGTTCCATCCTTGAAGCTGCCTTCAGGGAATTATTTAAAAAATATGTGTCAATGTTCCATCAATTCTCCCAACGCCTTTGATTGTAAAATAGTCAGGAATTCATGCATACCCTAATTTTACTTGTTTATGTTTTATTTTTTTTATACATACATGAACATAGAACTCTTACTTACACAATTTAAAACCCTATCATATACAGAACCCTGTCATATACAGAACCCTGTCATATACAGAACCCTGTCATATACAGAACCCTGTCATATACACAGAACCCTGTCATATACAGAACCCTTTCTTATACAGAACCCTATCATATACAGAACCCTATCATAAACAGAACCCTGGCATATACAGAACCCTGTCATATACAGAACCCTATCATATACTAAACCCTGTTATATACAGAACCCTGTCATATACAGAACCCTATTTAATGTTGGCAAACTGTCATATGCATACACAGAACCCTGTCATACACTGAACCAAGCTATAACCCCTACACACACAGAACCCTATCATATACAAAACAAAGTTCCGAATTTTAGTTTTTTCAGCTATTTACGGACATTTTTTAAACAATATTGTCTTAAGAAAACATATTCAAGGTTTCCAAATTTAATGTTGTTTAAAATTTTATACATATGTACAGTATATATGTTTGTAGCAAAGCACATAGTATATGTTGTACGTGTAACCCAGTTTCTACACAATGTAAAAGATATAATCTGAATTGCATGGTTGAATAAGCAAATCCTCAGCTCAGTATAGGTAGATAATCCAATACATTAATCCTGAGGCCAAATAAAACAAAATCTGCTTCTTGTTATATGATAAGAAAAGAAAATTTGGTCCGTAAAACAGCAATTAATTTTATCAATTTTTTCTGGCTAATTTACCTTTGAGACAGGTACCCTAACATAAACAATGTTTTGTCTCAAATTGGTATAACAACTTTTCGGTATGCACTTGAAAATTTAAGTTCAAGAGTTGTACAAACAGAAAATTCACTTTTGCCTCAAGGTACATTAATACACAAGGTGAGTGCATACATATAATGTTGTGTTTGCTAAAAAGTACATTGATTAAAATCACAAAAAAAACCTTCAGATATGAAAGGAGTCAGATATTAAAAATATGAAACAGCTAGGATTCTTAAATCAAGTCTTCATCAGCCTTGTTAAAACACAACACATTGAAAGCCAAGAGAGGTTAGATTTTTCAGATACTGATGTACAAAGGTATCCAAGATTTAAGAATCTTCGATAAATACTTAACCCTATAGCTAACTAACAGCATTCAAGAAATTCTTATGTATCAGTTTGGCATCTAATAATGTTCTTTAGTCTCCTGTTATTGCTGTTGAATGTTTTCATATTTTCCCTCAACATAAACACTTTAACTAGATCCACACAGATACATGAGGAACACTAGATTTATAACAAACATTTAAATATATACCAACAGCTATACACTTACATGTGGTCCAATTAAATAACTACTTGAACCTCAAATGTTGACAAATTAAATCCTACACAGATAATTACCACTTCGACTGGTTATACAACAAAGTTGACCTAGACCCTGAACTATACAGACTCTGAAAAGTCTTAAGTTCAAATGCACACATTTCTACACATTGAAATGAAAAGAAGATAATTAGAAGTCAATGTTAGGATTCTAAAGAACTCCTTCAAATGTGGCATAATTTGAATACGGTAGCCATTAAGTATAAATGCATTACCATAATACATAATACACACACAGAAATTAATTGCATGGAATTAAGTCATGTACGAGATATATGTATATGCATTAAGCAATTAAAACATATACATATACATTCAATTAATGATGAACAAATACATATTTATAAAGTTTTTAATACCTGAAATATCAGGCAAGATACAAAACACCCAATTAAAGCATGCATGGTCAATTTTTCACAAGTTTATTAAATATTTGTGGTCAAGCAACAGTCATTTCTAAGGTATATATGGTCAGTTATTTAGAAGTTTGTTAAATATATCTATCTGGTCAGTCATTCGCAAGTTTGTTTAATTAAGATAACTGGTTTGAAAGTAACAGTCAATGATAATTTTAAATACGGTCAGTTACTCAGGACTTTGTCAAAGACAACTTAGGTCAAGCAACATGCAGACAGTCAGTAATTCAGGAGTTTGTTAAAGATAAATGGTCAAGTAACTGAATTATAAGTCAATAATTATATAGCAAAGATATGTAGTTAAGTCTTAGATTTACATACCTGGGTACTCAAAGTAATTTTATAACTAGAGTGAAATATATATCTATGAAAGTATATAGTGTCAAGTATGCATTTCATAATGAAATTTTAGCTATCCATAATATGTTACCTGTAAGAAACCTATAAATACATTGCAATATAATTTCACACGATTATATAACATTACATTACGTAAAATCGTCAGGTAGACACTATATAATGAAAGGTCAGTTAGAGATATTATGGACAGTCAACATTGCATAATAAAATGTATACCTGAAAATTCTAGGTAATGCTATAGTTATATCATATATATTTCTGTTTGTATAGGTTTCTTAATGTAAAGGTATTATGGAAAGGAGCTCATAAACTGCTGAGACTTCTATTATACCAAGCATAATAGCATTATACATGTACGTTTAACTGTGGTCGTGTGTTTATATAGTAATGTGTGTATTTGTAGTATAGTAATACTCGCTTCACACATACACACACATAAATCTTTGTATACAGAGGAAAAGATAAAACAATGTGATTAGCTTAAAAAAAAATTAATAGTTAAAACTACCAATATAAATATAGAAAGTAGTTGAGAAATTATATATAGAAAATAGTTGAGAAATTATTGCCACATTTATTGAAGACAAACAATTTAACATATCCTAATACATAATGATAAATAGGGTACCGTTATGTTATGGAACATTACAATCATAAATCAAAGTCTTCGTAATAAACAAGTAATACTTACAGTCCATATACAAACAATCCTAGGCACATGTATATATCAAGTCCAATTTTTTTTTTATTATAAAACTTGAGTTTGTAACAGCACACACAAAATAAACCTTAAAATATCCAGAGCACAATATCACAGCACAGTACCCGACTATATATATATTGTAATAACCTCCACCCTATACATTTGTATGTACGGTTAGATCCACCCTACTTAGGTCCACCCTACGTTTGACTGGCTAAAAACCTATCAAAGAAATCATATATATACACATTGCAAGAGGCATTTAAATATCGCAAACATTGGATTGTAAAACCTTTACAGGTTTACGTGACTGTATTACGCTGCCGCTGTATACAATATAGACATTAGGTATAACTAACCTGTCAACACCTCCATGGGTAGTGCAGGTTGTGGACTGACAAACGCTATACACTGTACTGTAGGTAGTCAGGCAGTCAATATATAGATACACACTAATACATCTATAAGCCTTGGGGTTTATACTTAGGAGACCAGTTCCATTTTTAATTCCCTGGATTGCTGACCTGGTCATTTAGTAAAAATGGACAGACAAGACTAGGGGGATTTGACCAGTGAGACTGTCAAGTTGACCACAATATATATATTATGACATAGCATTTTTTTCCTGACCAGTGAGTTTGTGGAGTTGACCACACACACATGGCTGGGGGTTTTCTGACCAGTTAGTCTGTTGAACTTGACAACACATGACTGTGGATTTTTTTCTGACCAGCAAAGCAATTAAGTTGACCACAAATGACCATGATTTTTCGTGAACAGTAAAGAAGAGATGACCATGACTATGGATGGGGTGTGTTTGACCGAGTGAGTTTTGAGTTTGGCAACATGTGGAAGTTTTCTGACAAACAATCTGTAAATTTGACCACACATGACATATAGGTTCTTTCTGACCAATGAATACTTTTGTGTGTCACTGCCTACTTGACATACAACAATTGGAGATGTTTACTGATCAACAGTCATAAATCAGAGTAGTGAAGGGATTAACCACTTATAGCCATTACTTGCCTTTAAAGATGTTCCCAAAGCAGGACAGACCCATTTTTACTCCACTCAATATGTACCTCACATACTTCAAATCATTTTGAAACTCATATAAAAACCCTTCATACCCACATGTCACAGCTGTAGTGCAACCAGAACACGAAATGTAAGGGTCTACTTTTGATATAGGGAGCCGAAAAGATTAAACATGAATTTTGTCAGGTCAAAATTATTGACCTGATTCAAACTTTTTAGAAACATTAATTTTTGCCCTGATGTGTTTTAATGAGGTTTACTGAGCTTTTGCAACTATAGCTGGAGTACAGATAATCATTACTGGTCAGCTCAGAGTCAGTGCACATTTTTGCAACTGCAACTGTTAACAATCATTCAGAGTTGCTTGTATTAAGATATAGGGGACTGTCAGGATTTAATATAAACAGATCAAAGACTGGTCAGCTAAGAGTCAGTACAATAAGATAGATGGAGCATTTGTCAGTGTTTAATGCATTTGGAATTTTTGTAACATCTAATTTGTAGGAGACTCAACTTCAAGAAGATTCTTTGTTTTTTAAAATGTGTCAATATTTCAGCATCTGCTAACACTCAAGGTAATATACACTAGCACTCCAGGTCAAATACACTAGCACTTAAGGTCAAATACATTTGCACTCAAGGTCAAATACATGTACCTCTTCAGACCCCTTCAGTACAACACTAGACTTGCTTACTCTAAATAATCGCTGTAGACTGGCAGCTTTCCCTGTAATGGCTGTCTGATGACCATAGCATAATAAAACAATGTTAAGTCCAAGTCTGAACCAAGTACGGGACAAGGTTTGTAAACATGCCCTGCTGCTCACTATAATAGACTGACCAGATGAATCGCTGGTCAAAGAGACCATAAACAATTCATAATGACCGCTGCATCATAAATAGAGCCCTCAATGGTTCAGGAATAAATCAGCAGTCAAGATCCATAAACTAGTAATACTGACCACAGGTACTCAATACTGACCGATGGTACTCATTGTAGCTATTACTAATGAAATGTAAATATTGAACTATGCTGATTAATGGTTCCAAGGTAATAAAAAGACCTATTCATTTTCAATTCAAATTTTTATTCATGAAAGCAACAAAAGAATATTTGAATTTAAAATTTCTGCTAACTTTATTGACAGAGGAAGCTAGACATGCTAACCACTCATTATTTTGGGTTATATATCTGTTTAATATTAAATTGGACTCGTTTTCTTGTGTACTACATGTAGCTGCAACACTCATAGTTTTTGGGTTATATATCTGTTTTATATTAAATTGGACTCTTTTTCTTGTGTACTAGCTGAAGCACTCATATACACACAGAGAAATTCTTACCTATGTTCCTTTGTTTTATTGTGGTTTAAAAATGATTCAGACGGTGTCTGCTAGTTGTAGCTAGCTGCACAGTGTGATTGCAACTTTACAGTGCTGTCTCACTGAAATATTATGCCGTAGAAACATTGACATGGTGCTAAATCACTTGGTCACATTATCCTGACACTAAGTCAACCAGTCCTTCTTCTACCCTTGTCAATAAGAATGATGGGTGCTTATTTAGCAAGGGGTGAGAAGATCAGCTATCTCATATGTGATGTCACTGGGAGTTATAGTAGTGCTTACACTCTTAGGAGGAAGAGCGATTGTAATCTTATATATTTTAGTTACTGTAAATAAACACATTGCTGACAGTTGACCATGTTTTTCTTGTTCAGTCCTGCTGTATCAAAGGATGTTGTCCATAAGTATTTTTTCCTTTTGGAATAAATGGATTCGTTTGATAATAAATGGAATTCAGGAAAAGCAATAACGTTAATCTAGAAAACATGTACACTGTACAAGCGCTGGTGTATTCAATTATAAAATTGTAGCAAATCAAATGAAGCAATGTGTATTGAATGCTGGTCAAGGGCTGCGGTCAAGTGAACAAAATCTGACCACAAGCTGCAGAATGTTTGCCTAAATCAACAGCATCCAATTTAACAGAGGCATATAAAATGTTTCCAATTACAGACTCTGGCCAAAATAAAGGAATGACCATTGGTCAAAAATAGAGTAGATTTGTTAATAAGCCTGTAGTGACTCATTACATTAAACCCAGCATGTAAAATGCATTTCATTAAGAAAGGTTATCAGAGCTAACATGGAATTGTTTATTGACCCATGGTCAAGCCAGAACTGACCAAACAAACAAATTGCTGCTGACCATGCATAGATATAAAGTATGGATTTTTCTCAATATGACAGACGGAATGTTTTTCAGGCAGCCTTTGACTGGACTCCTAATAAAAGATACAAATTCACATTCAATAAGACCAAGAATTAATTAGTACATTAATTGATTAGTACAGAGGAAAAACTGAGAGTGCGGAAAAGGCAGGGGCGAGAATTAAATGTATACAATTTCTGATAATAGCATGTCAGTGAATCTGAGAGTACGCAAAAGGCAGGGCGAGAAATGAGTACACAAGTTCTGATACCATAAAACAACAGCGAACATTTGAAAACGCAGAAGGCTCAGGTAGCCCTGAGGAGTGAGAAATCTCAAAAGTATTTTCACAAGTTCTTATGTAATAGCTAGATCAGTGGTTTTGAAAGTGCACAAAAGGCAGGGCTGAGAAATTGTCTTGTATAAGATATTGATAACAAGTTGATATAACAGATCAACAGTGAATTTGAGAGTGCATTAGAGGCAGCTATAAGGAATCATTTAATTGTGTATACTTAAAATTCTGTTAAATCTAACTCAGTGTCAAAATACATGTATACAAATACTAACCAATCAAAAGACATGTGTGGTATACAATCTTACTCAATATCTATTAAGCATAATATATCTGCAACAGTTTTTAAGAGTATAAATATTAATTAGGTAAATTTGATTCATACACTTATAACTATGATATCCTGTGGAATATAATCTAATACTCTATAACTATGTTTTAAATCTCCATTACAGCTTTTTAAAATAAAGCAATATTGATTCATTTAATTGACATAGGTATTCCATATATATATATACACATAAAATCTCTTGTATTATCTAATAAAAACTCTTTAAGTATTGTTTTTGAGTTTCCAAATATTTCGGTGCGACTTTAAAAGCACCTTTGTCGGCTAAAGTTTCTGTTTCCGCCGAGGAAGGTGCTTAGTCACATCGAAATATTTGGAAAACCAAAAACAAGACTTTTTATTTTATATATATATAAATATACATACCAGGTAATTTGAAAACAACAGCTATGAATGTGTATTTATTTGTCCAAGATAAATCCTTGTTACTTAGAATCAATTACCCAATCATCAAAACCCATTTAACAAGTGCAAACATTACAACATATCTCAGTGCATTGGTTTTCCTTACGATAGCTAGAAGACAAAAATGTGTGTGGGTGGTTTTATATGCACTTTAATAAATCATTCAGAAAGAAACATCAATTAATTTTTAAACAAGTTTGACAACATGCTTTCCTGTTTCGATTATCGTGTTAATACTACCTGCTTTTATCTATTGAATTCTAACTTTCAAAGAAGAAAACATCACCTACCTCAGTGAAAGAACCGGTCTGTTCATAGATATGAATAATGATAATCCTTGTTTATGATCAGATTATGATATTAAAATCTAAACATTAGTAAATCTAAACCAGAACTGGTCAGTCTGTAGCCTGGTCAGTTCCACTAGGCTGGTCTTTACACTGTGTGAGACCAGATAGGTATTGGCCTCCTAGCTATAAGATATGTACACCAGGGTGTCAATCATTGACCACAGTTAGTGACCACTTATATAACCTACCACCCATGTACATATCTTATCTATGTATTTTGTAGTATTTTGTGAAGTTTGTCGAGACGAGATGACAACATTCACCCAAGGGTAAATAAACAAGCACTGTAATGCTATAAGGTGACAACTGAACACCTAGAAGGTCAATTCAGTAAAGGAAAAGTCAAGTTGCCGAGATAATTGCTTAACGTGTTGGAAAAAAAATCAATATTTCTTTTGATAAAGCGAAATTAAGGTCCTTAATTGTTTATACTTTGCTATTAAATAACTTGATATAGTATGAAAGTTGTTGAAAGTTCTACTATTGTAAATGATTATGTGTTTAAATGTAAAAGGGTCATTGCTATGTTAGTTGACGTTGGCCGAAGGCTTTGTTAGTTTGATGTGGGCTTGGTAACCAAATTTGACTTTTTACTTTCTAAGAAATTTTATTAGAATATTACAGCCTAATTCTGTGCATGTTTATAATGTAGTCTAAAAGATGTCACCACCACTTCACTGTGACCGTCTGGCGTCTGCTGTCTTTCTTGGTGACATATGACACTTCCTTCTTTGAAGATAAAATCTTGTTGCATATAAAGGTTTGAATTACCTCCCACATTCCCAGAAACTGAAACATATCTGATGGTATCATTTAATGTAAATTTTATATCTCTAAAGAAGAATTTAAATGTGATACATCATAAAGGCTGAGGCATTTCCAAATAGTAATTTTCCTAGAAAAAGACTACTTGCCCATGTTTAGCTTGCCGATGTTAGCTAGGTTACTTGGCAATCATAAATTGTTGTTAAAGACAACATGCTATATCTATAGTATATGTTTCATCCCTATTGCAGGTTGAAGTCATTTAAACAATTATAGTCAATGAAAGTATATAATACACTTTGCCTTCAAGTAAAAATCACGGTAACAAAATTTCAAAATTTCGAAGGCACTCTGAATTTTGCCTCGACTTATTTTCCTCATTCAGTACTGTTTAAACTTACTTGAGCTCATGCATTAACATACACTAAACATGCTTAGATACAGAGATATTCTAACTTAAAATATCTAGTTTTACAGACAAGGACTGGTAACTATTGATTCTTTTTAGTTTCATGGTCATTATGTGATTAGAAGAATCAGACTTGCCCTATCAGAATGTATTGATTATTATGCTGAACTTATCGTGACAGGTCATTAATTAAGACTTCCGCACACCCACGTATAATTCACCCGCTAAAATTATGTGAATGACCCAATTTTCCTTTTTTTTTTTAAACATGTAAAATGTACAGTTCATATCTGATTTCCTTATATCTGTATCACATTTAAAGTAAGCAGTTTGAATCAAGTAAAATGAACAATTCATATTTGATTTCCTTATATCTGTATTACATTTAGAGAAAGCAGTTTGATTCAAGTAAAATGAACAATTCATATTTGATTTCCTTATATCTGTATCACATTTAACATGTTTAAAGTAAGCAGTTTGAATCAAGTAAAATGAACAATTCATATTTGATTTCCTTATATCTGTATCACATTTAAAGTAAGCAGTTTGAATCAAGTAAAATGAACAATTCATATTTGATTACCTAAGATGTAGCTTATCCCATTAGTTAAACGATTGATTACACGATTAAAAAATTAAATTATATCACAATGACTTTTGATTTTTCCTAAATCAACATACTTGAATTTCAAATAATTAATTGATGTTAGTTTAATTCACTATGCAGCCCTAATAAGTGACAGTGGAAGGAAAACGACTTCAAATGACCTACTTTATTCTCAGACATTATTGTACGATAAGTACCGGCACTACATCATAACACATCGGAAGCACTAATTTCTCTGCAAAGTATAAATTGCCTCTGCTGCCATTATGTACATGCAGAGATCAGACGTTCTATTTTTATAAGAACTGTGTCACGAAGTGCACACATGTCAATCAGGGTGAAGGGTGCATTATACAGCATAACAGGTCTGACAGATAATCCAACTTTAATCTGACAGATAATCCGACTTTAATCATGCTTTCAGATAGTTAGAAGATCAGAGCACCACTGCATGATCTAAACTGATGCTTTCAACATTTTATCTTATTCCCAACATAAAGTTACTTTGCAAATAAGATTGGTAGTATTTCTCCATCTTCATTTAAAGGAAGAAATTACGGATAAGGTGACTATCTTAAAATAAAATATTCATTTAAAACTGCACTTATGGCCATGCAGATCCATCCATGTACTTGTATGTTTCATTTAGCTACTCTCACACATACCCGTATTAAATTGCATCCGTAGCGGGCCGTACTTGTTCCCGTATCAAAATCGGGGTCATACTAACCTGTACAGACTGATACAGGAGCAAATGGGAGCATACGGGACAAGTTTGGACCATACTGAACCATAAGGGACCTTACAGGGCGATATTTTCTGATACAGGGTCATACACTGATACAGATTGATACGTACTGATACAGGGCGATTCGGGGCTATACAGGAGATAAAAATTGCACCCCTGTATCTGCTTGTATTTGCCCGTATCTGCCCATATTGTACCGGTAAAATTTTGAAGAATGTCTAAACTTCAATTGGAGGGATTACTGCAGGTCATTGGTTCTTTATAATCTTGAAGTAGAATAAACTAGCTTCCTCTGCTTAAATAGCCTTTTGGTCTTTTGTCACGTTATATTATCAAAGAAATATTCTAAAAGTGACGTTAGGCCCTTAAGGTGCTCTCACACATAGGAGTATGGTCCCATATTTGTTCCCGTACCTAGTTTGAGCCAAAATCAGGACTATACAGGACCTAACAGGAGTCAGAGCCATATCGTCCCATATCACATAAGTATGACCCCGTTTCAGAAAGTATGGCCCCGCATCGCTGATACATGCAGGTACAGGGTACAATACGGGCAGATATGTGCAGGTACAGCATTATACAAATTATTCTGACAAGTTATTAAAACTTGTAACCAAGAGAAAATAAACATGAAATATTTAATTATTTGCTCCTACAAAACAGTTTTTATATGTTTCAATCTATCAACTTATGCATAATTGATCAACATCTATACAGATGACATATTTCTCCTCAATGAAAAGAAGAGTGTATTCAAGGGAGAGAACTGTTGACAAGCAATGACACATTGATAGATACTTATAACACAGATGACAGTATTCCATCATATCATACAGCAGACCTATACATCACATGTACGTATCATTACACCCGATGAATACAATTTCATACAAGTGTCGAGGGAGAGTCATCTTCTCCATGGCGGAAGATCCATAATATCACCAATAACAGGAGAAACCACAAAAAAAGCTTAAATGTATATCATAGATATATTGCTTAGGGAGTTGAAAGGTTCAAACAAAAACAGTATTAATGCCACGGCGCTATCGGATGAAAGTTATTATCAATTGTTGATAAAAATCTATAGAAGAGGCAAAAAAAAGCAGCAGTTACAAAGAAAAAATTGGTTTGCCAGCAAAAGAAGACATTCAATATCGTAACATCTGATCTTAAAGAAATAGAACAATCAAACATCCATCCCGTATTGCAGCCATATAAGTGCATTTGTAGTTATATGTGTCAAACTAGGTCAAAGAGGTAGTCAAACAAGGTACAGACAATTAAACATCCATCCCGTATTGCAGCCATATAAGTGCATTTGTATTTATGTGTCAAACTAGGTCAAAGAGGTATTCAAACAAGGCACAGAGATTCTCAGATTATTTCATCTCTTAAAGAACCTATTGTTTTAAAATTATTGACCTTCTATTCAAAATCTTCTCACAAAGTTTTAAATGTTATGGCTAACAATTTAAGATTGCTTGGTTTCTGTGCACGCAGACATCTAACTTGATCAATTGCATGGTACGTGGCTCAAAGGTAGAGAGTTTGTTCGTGCTGGTACTATGGTGTTAGAATCTCAGGCCAGGGTTAAAATCCGGGTCGTGTCAAACCCTAATACATTAAAATTAGGCAATCTTCTCGCTCCTTGCTTGAGCTCAGCATTTCTGGGTAGGAGGAGGCCTGGTTGACTCGCTGTCAGGATATGACCTATTTATGAGTTGAAGGAACGTTAAACCCCAATAAAACAAACAAGTATGAAGTTCAGTATTATAGTGCCTATAAAGAGTTACTCAAATGTTCACTTATCGTATGAAGTTTATGTAGCCGATACATCCTTATAATGCATTGCTGAAAATATAACATTAGCTATAGATTATCTGTCAGATTTGATGACCTGGGGTCGTACATCCAGTAATAACCTATTCAACCGTGTCTATATCAAACACATAGTTGACTTTGAAGTCATCAGCAAAATTCAATAAAGATTGTGGACAAATTACATTATTTTACGACCTAAAAGCGTTATCATGTATATTGTATGGATTTTGTGTCACTTTCTTATTGACCATCATTAAACGCTGACCCAAAAACTGAAGGCACTATTTGTAACAGGTGTATCATACAAAAGATTTGGTATTGTTCATTATCAAGTTTTATAAATTACAATAGATTGACATAAACAAGAGGCCCATTTGGCCTTAACGTCCATCTGGTTTAAATGGGCCTATATGTAAATTTTTTGGCATTTGAAAACTTTTGACCGTATGGTTATGCCTTGAAAAAAGGTGGTTCTCATTGCCCTCAAAAGTTACTTTAAACCAAAGCATTAAGCACTAGGCCATCTAGTTAATAAGATTTTTTAAATTTTGTCAAACTTTTCCCCTTTTGGACCCAAAAGAGCAGCCCATCATTTGAACAAATCTGAAGCCCCTTCCAAAAGGGATGACATATAATTACCAGTTTGGATGAAATTGGTCCAGTAGTTTTTGATAAGAAGTCAAAAATGTGTAAAGTTAACATATTTGCTAAAGTGTTGAAATTTGACCCAAAAAAGCGTAATCTATTTTTGACCCAAGTGTCACACATTGAACAAACTTGGTTCTCCATCCCCTAAAGTTACTACATTAAGCGCTAGGCCTGCTAGTTTTCTAGAAGAAGATTTTTGAAGTTTTTTCAAATTTTCCCCCTTTTGGCCCCTAGTGGTTCCCCCTGGGGGC
>JAUMGZ010231870.1:0-15974 GCA_032359645.1 Pododesmus macrochisma
CAATCTTGAATCCCCTTCCCCTAAGGATGCTTCCTGCCAAATTTGGTTGAAATCTGCCCAATAGTCTCAGAGGAGATTGTGTTTAAAGGCAAACTGTCAAACTTACACCTTTAGGCCCCGCTCATCTGTCCCCTAGGGGTCAGAGACTTCATTTGTACAATCTTGAATCCCCTTCCCCTAAGGATGTTTCCTGCCAAATTTGGTTGAAATCTGCCAAATAGTTTCAGAGGAGATGGTGTTTAAAGGCAAACTGTAAAATTTACCCCTTTAGGCCCTGCCCACCTGTTCCCTAGGGGTCAGGTCCTTCATTTGTACAATCTTGAATCCCCTACCCTTAAGGACGCTTCCAGCCAAATTTGGTTGATATCTGCCCAGTAGTTTCAGGAGATGTCGTTTAAAGCAAAAGTTAACGACAGACAGGATTTGTATGAGAAAAGTCCACCTTGGACCTTCGGTCCAGATGGACTAAAAAGGCCTCAAATGCAAGTCCAAATCCAACCTTATACTAGCTATGTCATCAAAACACAGAGAATTGTTTGTTTGTTTATTAGGGTTTAACTTCCCTTTAACTCATGTATAGGTCATATCGAGACAGTGTCTGCTTGTGACAGTGCGCACCTATGGAGACTTTATAGTGTGGTCTCACTAAAATAGGACTTGACGCGACTGGGATTCTAGCACCTGTCTACCAGCACGCCCTAACTACTGGGCCACAGCGCTGGTCAAAAAAAGGAGAAGGTTTCCCACAATCAACTGCCTAAATTATTATCATATAAATGAGGTATAACAACATTTTTATATGGAGACTCTGATATTATGGTCTGATACAATGTTAATACACAACATGTGTATAGAGAGCGTGTACATTCATTATGACATGCTAATGTAGGATTTAAAAATTCACAGTCCACTGATGGCAAAATTACTCAGCGTGGAGCATTCATTTACATTTAAGAAAAGAATCTCTCAAATGCATAAAAGACTGAAATGACAGTTTACGACAAACAGAAAGCGATAACCCTTTAGGTCTAGAATGCGCTGTAGTATCGGTGTACACGACAACAATCAGGATATTGAAGCCCTGCCAAATACAGCGCGTTACTCAATGCCATAACACTTCAGACCACATGAACCCCACAGAAAGATGGACAATAGTTTTTTTCAAACAGCAAAGAAAATTGTCTGCTTATGCCAGCAGATGAGCAAGAAGAAATCAAGCAGGCGTAACAATAGATGAACAATACACACAGCTTATCCCCAAGGCATTTATTTGGCTGTCATAGTCAGCGAAGGCATCTTTGTCAATAAAGTAAAATAATTTGTGCCGAACTCAAGTGACCACCTGATCAGGAGAACAATCTTAGCTACCGTGACAAAATTTTCTCCCAGGCAAACTTGCTGAATGTGGTCATTGTCCAGTCACTTTTGAATAAAGCCATACTCAACAATTGCTGTAAGTTAGAAATCTTTAAATGCCTTGTACTGGATTATGGCTACCTGTCTGATCTGTTACAAGTATAGCTACACCTTATATAAAGATATACCAGCTATGCTGTCACAGACTGACACAGAGGGACATGGACTGAACAGAGGCCAATATCAGACTGATATACCAGCTATGATGTCACAGACTGACAGAGAGGGACATGGACAGAACAGAGGCCAACATCAGACTGATATACCAGCTATGATGTCACAGACTGACACAGAGGGACATGGACAGAACAGTGGCCAACATCAGACTGATATACCAGCTATGATGTCACAGACTGACACAGAGGGACATGGACAGAACAGAGGCTTATATCAGACTGATATACCAGCTATGATGTCACAGACTGACACAGAGGGACATGGACAGAACAAAGGCCAATATCAGACTAACATACATCATAGGAAATATTACTGAAACATTTAATATACCGCTTTAATGGGCTGAATTTGTGAAGTTATATATATGCATATGTCATACACTGCAAACTGCATTAACTTACTGACATATTTGCTGCAGTATTACCACATAATCAAAGCTGAAGCCTATTGAGGTTGTAAATATCACAGCAATATTACACTATCATCGTAAGAAATCTTACTGAAACATTTAATAAACTTCTTTAATGGGCTGAACCTGGAAAGTTTTGCTGACACAAACAGCATATTATACTGCATTTAAAATACTAGTAAACTATCCAACACTGCAGCATTACCACATTATCAATCCTCAAGCCACCAAGACAGTGGCTAAGTGAATGAGTGTTTGCTTCATAAGTGAAAGGTACTGGGTTTGATCTCTGTGTGGAATTTGACAAGCTGCATGAGCTTAGACCTATTGTACTGTTTAACATGACTAAGCATTCATCATAATTGTATCATAGATTGTTTTCATTTAAGTAAATATATAAATAATTGAGGTTTATGTAACAGCTAAAGGCAGAAAAATACCACCGACTCTGACAGGATTCAATCCTTGGACCCCTAAGTTATGAGTCAAATGGTCTACCGATTTGGCTAAAAGATTATTCCTACAGTACAGGCTGTAGTAATATTGATAACACTGGGTGACATATGTATTATATATATATGCTGAATTCAAAACAAGTTTGAAATAAATTATTTTCTTGATAAATTTATTAAAACTTTTCATAACATCATTAACACAGGTAAATTGTTATTTTGGTCATTAATAGTGTATGTCATATAAAATGTTTCATTTTGAGAAGACTGGTGGTAAAACTATGAATTTTGAGAAGACTGGTGGTAAAACTATGAATTTTGAGAAGACTGGTGGTAAAACTACGAATTTTGAGAAGACTGGTGGTAAAACTACGAATTTTGAGAAGACTGGTGGTAAAACTACGAATTTTCAACATGCATAGTTTACTGTTCATGATTCTTGTGATGATAAATACTCAAACATAAAAATTGAGAAAAAGTCATGAGACAAAACATAACTAAGGATTGTAAAACTCCTGTATCAATATTTCTCCCATTTACATAATGATTTGAAATAGCTTAGATCCTTTACAATACAAGTACGTTCTTGAGATTTGCATCAATAATTGGTTTTGTCTAATATAAATACCGTAACAATGTTTTTCAATTTAGCAAGATACCAAAGACAGAAAATTAGAGTATACTTCAAAATTTAATTATTGGCATTATATTGTGCAACACATTTAACATTGGCGCCTCTAGTAAATTCTGTAGAATTTCACAGTGGACAATTAACAGACACAAAAAAAAGTGCATGTTTACTTCAAAAATAATCATTCGTATTCAGAAGCTCATAAAACATTGGTGCCTCTATTTATAACATTGTGTAGAATTTCACAGTAAATGATATCTATAAGGGAATGTGATGCATTCTGTGATATTTAGCAGGATTGCTGACACTAACCTACAGACACGAATAGTCACACAACCTGACCAGGTAACAAAACATTACTGCCCATGATTCACACAACATAACAATGGACACTATCCAAATGTCCTACACAGATTAACTGACCAGGTATGACCATTAAATGTGTCCTGTGCTGACTGTACTGACCACAACTCAGGAATGTATATTATGTAGATTGTGTATGTATTGTCGTGAAGTGATGTTTAAAGCCACATAAATGGTCGTTTAAAATATTCAACATATATATGCTAGCTCTGATGTTTGTAACAACAGGTACCGGCAATAAAGGGACAACCAAGTATGCTTGTTAGGTACACGAAGACGGCAACACAATGGCTGTTTATATTCCATATCAAGGTTTCCTATTTCCTGTCCATGATTTAAAAAAAAATATTTCATAAGTTCTGTGAAACAGACAAATATTGACAGAGTTAAGAGTGGCATAATATACATTAAAACTGGGAATGAATATTTTTTCTTAGAATTTGTTTTCTTATACTCTTAAATATCTTACAGTGTCATCAAATTAAGAGTCCACATTTTAATTGTGTCCATCATATTTTGTTCCTGCTTTTTATAACTTTCATATTTATGATTTGGTCATATGAAGACAGTGTCTGCCTGTTATAGTGCACACTGATGGCAACTTTATAGTGCTGTCTCACTGAAATATCACATCGCAGACACATTAACATCATACTTCACTTGGTCACATTATCCTGACTCCAGAAATACAGAGTGCTTAACAGGGAGTGGGAATACCTAATTTAAATGCCACTGGGGATCAAACCTGTGCCTCCCGCTAACAAAGCGAACATCCATCAATCACTGGGAAAGGTAAAACAAGAATAAGTATATAGATTTTATTTTCTAATTATTGATGTGCCTTGATACACCTCAGCTTTCTGACTCTATATAACGTCATGCTTTGCTGACATTCATGTATATGAAGCTTCTATCTTCTACCTGTTTGTTACTGATTGTGAACTTAATAGACTCTAAAGCAAGAAACTAAATGTACTTTGCTATTCACCTGAAAATATTTGATTGGTTATAATTGCTGCTAAAGTGCACTTATGTATAAGTAATATACTATATATAAGTATTGCATCCTACACAACTTATACCGAAGGTATCAGAATACTTCAAAACACAGCTATATAAAAGTTATATTCATGCCCATTAGGATTTGGATTTCGACTTTTTATTGATAAATCACAAAAAGTTAAAAGGGAAAGGAATATTAGTAGATCTTTTAGAAGGAAAAAAGATATTTGACAGATTGAAGCAGCATACAAATATTAACATCAATTAACAGAATGGGGACATGATTCCTTAAATTTTCATGTTTTAAGGTATTCAACCAATAAATTATTAAACCAAGTGATAAATATAGGCATATGTTGACATTTTATACATTAATTTGAATACTTTCCAATTTAGTTCTATTTTTCTATAATTCACCGCCAATTGATATTTTTAATAAAGTCAAAAAAGTTTCAAGATGTTTATCATCACAGGAAAAAATGACCTAGGGATAGCAAAGGTCAAAGCTCAACTGTGGAGATCATCAATTAAAGCTTTAAATTTGACTTCTTAGCATGGGCATGCTTCATGAAACATTTTCACTTATTTTAGTAGAGTAATGTCCCTTTATTTACAAATAGCAAAGGGAGACAATCTGGATTTGCCACACAAGTAACCTAAGTCACAGTTGCTGCTTTATATGACACTTTACAGTTCAATGTTTTTGTTTTATTTCTAGCCCTGAGTAACAACAACTATTTTTCTGATTCTATAGGTACTACATCTTTGAAGACTAAAACATAATTGTCCTTGGTGTTTTGAAACTGTAATTATCCTTTGCCTAGTCGCTATGGACAACAGCAACATGGAACAATGGTTTTTACTGTATCCAAAACAGCTTTGATACAACTACTACTTACTACATTAAAATAATTAGAATCATGTTTATCTGTGATTTAAAGAGCTTCTTTAAAACTGAACAGTAGCTATCCAGAGAAATGTTTGTTTGTTTTGTTGGGGTTTAATGTCCCTTCAATTGCGCCTAGTTCATATCAAGATAGTGTCTGCTTGTGACAGTATGCACTGGTTGTAACTTTATAGTGCTGTCTCACTGAAATATCATGCAGACACTTTTAAATGATACTCCATTAGGTCACATTATCCTAAAACCGAGCCAGCCAGTTCTTCTTCTACCCAAAATGCTTTATGTTTAATAGCAGAGAGCGAGAAGATTCAAACATCTTAGGTTTGATGCAGCCAGCAGCTGGGAATTATCCAGAGAATGAATATGGTTTCCTGGGTGGTTGTCTGTAAGATGCATTTCTAGTATACTAGGATCTGCGTCCAGTGTTTCTGACAGTTTATTACATGTTATCAAGGCTGCAGTAGTGTTTATATTGATCCATAATAACCTGCAGTTGGCGTGTAGATAAAGTCCACATTACAAAATACAAGTTATCTGTTTACAACACAGCTGGGTGAGTTTATAAGTAGGACTGTAGTGTAAACCCGAGGTGATTGAACTGTGTCATATATATCTACTATAGCACTGGAATGACGTAGTTCCATGTAATACACCAGATTTCTATTGACCATTCTATTATACACTGTTGTATGGAAGACTCGAGAGGAGTTCAGAGAAATACTGTGTAGAGATGGAAACTGTTTAAACAAAAAGTAATTACTTTATTACACCTGTACTATGCAATATGACAAAAACATGATTAAACTATAGCGTTATACTTATAGATACCATATTTCACCTAATAAGTGCCCATGTCCCTATATAAGCGCCCCCTCCCTTTTCAAGCACCTTCAGTCCTGTATAAGAGCTAAAATCCATTACGGGAGAGCATTGTAGAACATTTATTCAGTGTCTGGAGTTGTAATATGGTCCAAATAAGCAGTCCCTCTACTTTTTCTAGTTTTCAAGTACCCTGGTCCCTTATTACATTGAATACGGTAAGTAATTACTTTATTACACCTATACTATGGCTATGCAATATGACAAAAACATAATTAAACTAGTAATAGATGGACACACACAGCATGTGCTGTACAAACTAGAATACATTGCATTTATAAAGCAATGAATTGTGGTTATCCAACCAAATAACATAAATTGTGGGTTATAATAATGGTATATTTTGATGAATGTAAAATCATCTTAAAATTATATATTAACCACAATCATGATAAAGTATCATGTGTGTATTGAAATAGTGAAAAATAAGGAGATGTTCATCTGATCACAAGTCTATCATGTTGAATGTCAATATTGCCTCAACATTGCCCTGAGGGTTACAACACAAACGTATATTACATCTACCTGGAGACAAGCGCTAGGTAATTCAGGTCCTCGCAGAACAAATCAAGTTTTATGATTATCGGTGTGTCTCCTTAGTTATATGTTCACATACACATGATGTTGATATAGCGATTGAATGTTGAGTATCTACACAATGGTTAAAAGCAAGAGATAATTGTTTCAAAGGAAAAGTGCTGGGAATGTTGATTAAAGAAAACAACATGAAAGTGAAATACAGAGAGATAGAATAGCATTAAATTTGATACAATTAATGTTGATGTGTGTCGGTTAAAATAACATTTAAATTTAGGTAATTAAAACCTGGATGGGGAGGACAAAATTGAAAGTGAACTTGATTTTAAACCAATTTGAAATGTTTTCTTTTTTCAACAAACAACAAAAACTTTTAACTTACTATCTATCACACATCCTTGAAGTTAGCCAAAACATTATTTATGTTTTCTAAACAGAAAATAAACAATTGCACATCTGCAAGGCTAATGCTCATCAGGGCTAGCAAGTTTGTATCTGTGCTTACAGATTATACAGAACAAATCTCTACCATTACAAGGTATCCTGGAGAGAGAAAGTCAACAGGAGTCTCTTACAAGGCCAACCCAGTGGACACCAACTCACTAAATCTTACCATTCTCTGCTTTAATTCCATGATTTAGTAGCATGGCGCTGTAGGAATCTCTACAACCTTAAGCTTCTACCATATACAGCATTCGCCCCATGAAGACAATGGTGACAGTTGTAATTCTTCTCAAAATTAAAATGTCATGGCAACTAAAGAATGAAATTATACAAGCAACCAAAAATGAGAGGAAGTTTGCTTTGTAAGATAAACCAACAATTGTTGATGCTTTGTGATACTAGCTAACATTTAAATCTATCTGTACATACAGAAGAGACCAAAAACAAAGGACGCTTAAATTTGTAAGATGGAAATTCTAGATATATCCTATATATTATGTTGTTGTTTGAATTTAGCTTTTTTAATTTCTGACATAAAAGATGCATTATTGATGAACTATAGATGCATCTTGTCTTCTCATACATGTAATTACAATGCAAACCAATTTACTCAAATTGTTTTAAGAAAGCATTCATTTATCTCAATATGGCACAATATGTTTGGGCTGGGTGCAATGCACCAAGACATGGACATATATTTCTTTTTCTTAAGAAGGACCATTTTTTGTTTGATTCCATATTGTACTTAGGATTTCTTTTCTTTTTTATACAAGTTGTTTTGATTTCTTCAAAGAGATTTAAGCTTGTCTTCACAGAAAAGCAAGAAAAATCAATTTGTAATATAGGATTCATGTTCGCTGTGAACATGACATAAATCAAACTAAATCTAAATCTCTCAAAGGCTTACACAGATATACTGTTAGCATAAATTTGATCCAGCTTAAAACACAGGAGAGACCAAGAATCTGGCAACCAAAACCAGCTTCAAGAATATTGGGTACTGGTCTCTCATCCAAAACATTACAAACTTTGCCATGTGACTGATCTGTGGAAGTTAATTTTTCAGTGTAAGACAGAATCATTATTTCTGTTAATAAAATAGGCACAGTGTTAAGTAAGTGTGATGCCACTAAACTACTGGTCAATAGTGGTTGGCGTTGTGTCCTTTATTGTTTCTCTTAAATCCTTCACCACATGATGCATTATGTTTTGACTCTCGGGAGGACCAATCAAATGTTTGACTCTCGGGAGGACCAATCAAATGTTTTGACTCTAGAGAGGACCAATCAAATGTTTTGACTCTCGGGAGGACCAATCAAATGTTTTGACTCTCGGAAGGACCAATCAAATGTTTTGACTCTCGGGGGGACCAATCAAATGTTTGACTCTCGGGAGGACCAATCAAATGTTTGACTCTCCAGAGGACCAATCAAATGTTTTGACTCTCGGAAGGACCAATCAAATGTTTTAAACATATGAAATCATTATTTCTTTTTGGTTTAATTATCCAGGTTTCCATAGTTAAGTTAAAACTTTATTATAAAACGGTTCAAAACAATCTAAATTTTTACAACTTATGTCAAAATCTCTCTCGTTGGCATGGATGGTAGCGAGAGTGGATACTTTCTTTGGGAAGAAATCGGAGTGCCCGGCGGAAAAGGACATGTCAGGTTGGCGATCCTGTGTACTATCCCACTTACTACACTGACTATCGAACCAGGGCTGCATTAGTGAAGAGCAAGTGTTTAATTAACCACTACACTGCCTGAACATCTCAGGTTTACCAGTACATGCACAGTAAAATAACAGGTTACACTTTTGTATGGTCAAAATTATGTCTCCTTCAAATAGTTTGTAAAATGTGTGTGCCACATGTCACATGTTTCTTGAAAATGAACTTCACAACAGTACACAACTTTCTAAAGATTCTGCTTGTCAGATCATTAACTAGAAATGATCAAAATCTCTAAAGAAACATAACAAGCCTCGATCTTCAATGCATATCTTAACTGGTAATTACCAAAAGTATTCAATTTAACTGCCTTTGGGCTAGTTGTAAAGAACTTTTCAACTACTATGACTGTTTGCATGAACTGTTTGAATAGCATGCTAATGTTTGTATAATATCCGTCCAGCAATGGCTTCTAATTCAAAAGCGATACGTTCATTTTAAAAAGACTTTAAATATTCATATAACAATATCACAAGTAAGATATAAATTAGATACTCAGCTTAGTTCTCTGTTCATGCAGAATAACACTACAAACACAAAATGCTTTCTGTATGTGCACACTTCCTTAGAAATTCTAAATCATTTTCATATATGTGTGGTCCTAGCAAAAAATATGTAGATAATATTGTGTTGTAATTCATGTTCTGCCACATATCTATTACAATATTATTGTGAGACCTAATGAATATGGATTTTTATGCACAAGAAAATGAATTCTCGCACGTCTGTTATTGAAATTCCTCACAAAAAGGATGTTAATCGCTCTAGTAGATTAGTCCAAATTCAAAGCAGTAAAGTAAACATAAAATATAACACTGATTTAATTCACTTAGTAATGATTATCTGTACAACAGATATTACCTTTTGAAGGGCATCATAAGACAAAATTGTTGAATATTGTTTTTACTAAAATATATAAGGAACCTCATTAAACTGATGGCATGCATAGAATTTCAGACTCAGCTATGCCCTTGCAAAATATATACTTAAATTGATAGCATGCATGCATAAAATTTCAGACCCAGCTATGCCCTTTTAAAATATATACTTGATATTAGACTATCCTCAACTGATATCATGAATTTTACACTGGTTTTCAGTCCAGTCTATTGTGCAGATGGATAGTTGTGAAAATGCAAAGTGCACACAGATAATATGTAATATCTAGTTGTCAATATACAAAGTGCATTGCAGTACAGATAGTTAACAGTGAATGTACCAATGTGCACTGCAGTACAGATGTAATATTCAGTTGTGAAGATACATGTAATGTCTATACATGTTGGTAATTTGGCCTGCTGGTCAGGAGATGGACACTTCCTGCCAGGAGCTATTTATCAGCTACTGACCAACCACTGGTTATTTACATGAAACATATGTGTACTGTGTGGCAGCCTGATTATGTTACACTAGTATTTCCTGTATTTTGTTGGATATTACAATCTATCCTTGAGTTTAGTTTAAATCAAGCTGTATTTATATTCTCCCATATCATTATGTCAAAACACTTTTTTCACTTAATACATGTAAAAAGTCAATGTTAACAATTTAAAAATTGTGTGCATATGAATATTAGTTAATGCTTAATTATAAAAAGTCCACCTTGGACCTTTGGTCCAGATGGACTAAAAAGAAGACAGTGACAACAATCTGTGAGATATAAGATATACACAACATTTTTTATATAAGTACATATTACATACAGAAGACATATTGTTAAAAGATTTCAGGCATATATGATCACTGCAGGTACGGAATAAACATATGTTATGTATAGGTTCTAAATTGAAAGGTTTTAACTTGCTTCGCCAAGCGTTCAATTCTTATTGTGTAATCATTAAAGTTTTTTTGCAAAAGTACAAATGTACATGTAAATTAGTCAATGTGTTTGTTGTGAATGAACAAAGACACCCAATACACAGAATAACTAGCAATGAAATTATGTTACTACTAAAATAAATTTAAATTTAAACTGGCAATAGTTTGATTATATCACAGTTACTAAATATAACCTTGCAGATAGAGATAAGTTTAAAAGACATAATCTTTTGCGATTCTAAAAATCTCTTATCAATGCATGGTTCAATAGAACTCTTGAATCCTATGTAAACCAATACACCTTGCAGGACAGAATTAACATAGACAGACTCCTGTAACTTGAACTGCAGCAAGTCAGATTATTATAATGACTGACAGACAGGATGCATAATTATATCATTTCATCGTGCAAGCTAAATCTTTTACATAATTCAGTGTCATAAAGATATATTAAAGCATAAACCTTGGAGATTAGACTTAATGTACTGTCACAAATGTCCATTGTGCGGGATATATATACGATAAACAGGAGTGATTATGTGCCGATGAAGACAGATTAAAACTACCTTATTATCAACAAATGTAGCCAACTATGTATTTAAATATGCTGCTACTGCAGCTAACATGGCAACTTATAATTGCACCTGTAACAGGTGTAATACGTTCCTTTGTATAATACAGCATTCTTCTGCTACCTAAAATGTCATTCAGATCTTCAGCTAATGATGGCAATTAGATGCAACAGGTGTCAGTCAAACTGTCCATACTACAAGCAAATTGTATGTAACTTAAAGACATATTATATATTTTCAAGACTTCATTGAAAAGTTCAGGAACACGTAACCACTGTACTTCCACTGCAATGCAGTTAACTTGTAGTCTACATAACTAAACAGTTCTAATTTCAGTTCTTCATTTCAACAGAACAAAAAGAATTTAAGGAAGTAATATAAACCAGGTTTTCTTTATTTGAAGACATTGCATGCATGTTGACAAATTTATTAGATCATCTGAAGTTTTTTTTTTATGAAAACCTACATTGTAGCACTGGTGAAACCTTCTGTCTTTACATGTAACAAGCTCAGAAAGAAGCAAATAAAACCTTTTATCTTTTGAACAAGTAAAATGCTCATGTATATGAAAGCTTTATTATTCAAGTATTTTGAAGCAAAACAATGGAATACTGATCATATCAAACCTTGCATCTGTTGAACAAATTGAACTTTAAACATATACATACACAGATTTATAGTTTCTGTACAACTTAAATTTGAGAACTTAGATTTAGCTCAGGCACATTTTTTAGTAATTCAAATAAGTATATAGTTTTAAAGAATAAGTTATGTCTGAAGATCAAGCTAAAGACCACTGATACTTAATCTTTTGAGCCCGCTAAGGCAGCGGAACATAATTAAAAGTGAATCTTCAATGAACCAATGAGGACTGATCAATCATACTACTGACCTTGAAGGATACCACATATAAAGTACCGGTATATTTACATATATACATAAGCCCTTGAGGTACACTGTATTTCATCTGCTTCGGTACATATAAAGTACCGGTACATATACATATATACATGAGGCTTTGAGGTACACTGTATCTCATCTGCTTCGGTACATATAAAGTACCGGTACATATACATATATACATAAGCCCTTGAGGTACACTGTATCTCATCTGCTTCGGTACATATAAAGTACCGGTATATATACATATATACATAAGCCCTTGAGGTACACTGTGTCTCACCTGCTTCGGTACATATAAAGTACCGGTATATATACATATATACATAAGCCCTTGAGGTACACTGTATCTCACCTGCTTCGAGGACAGCTCATAATTACAACCATTCATGTAAAACATTGTATGGAATTATTGTCAATATATATAGTGGAGTCTCTTTACAATGACCATGTTTGTCAATGAATTTTTTTTTTTCATTGTAAAGAATTTCCTGTTGTAATGAATCCAAATTATAGTCAATAAAAGTGTCAATTTGTTCAAAAACTCTTGTCATTGTAAAGGATTTGCTGTTATAATGACGTGTCATTGGGGGGAAAAACTCCACTGTATATCTATACAAAATATCTGCTGTTGTTTTACTAGAGGATAATTTCCTCCTTATATTGAAGAAAAAACACCTAGATAATTGTAGGAATTTAGGTCTGAATATATCTATTCACGTGTACTATAGCATCATCCATCACTCATACCTCTCAATGTTATCACACCATTTAGGATACCGGCCTCTTAAAAACTTGTCTTGTATTTCATCTGTCGACAATTGTAAACATTTCCTGTGACACAAGTGTCAGGATAAATACAAATGATGATAAAATCTTAAGTTAAGAAGGAGGGGCACTTTATGCTCGTTAATTATCATGCTTAATGAACATCCACCAGCACAAACAACCAAAGCAGATTTGTTGACATTTACTTAGCTGCATGGAACATATATCACAGAAATAAGCTAGTCCAGCAGAACATGACATATGGCATTCAAACACTTGTTAAACTTAACACATATTTGGGAACAATTTAATGAAGATTCCTCAAAGTGCAAAATAATGGCATCACGCTGAATTTGTATATATGTATGCATGCACATCATAGAAATGAGGTTTATATTTGGCTCCGAAACATTATGAATCTTTAGAAAACCTGACTGTACCTTTTTGCTGTGGACGGAGCATTTCTTTTTTTTAATAAACACATTTTTAGTTTTAAATTTAATAGATATCTTATTACAAAATTAATAATACAAAAATTGAGGTTCCTGTTTGTATTTGAATGTATTACTAATGAAGGAAAAAAGAACCACCAAATATCACTATAAGATTTGTATCTTTACAGATTTGATGCTACGTACTGAGAGTTAGAAGTATAACCTGTGAACTAGACTTTGTGCGCTAAGTGCATTTATAAGGCACAGCAAAACCCACAAATTTGATTGAAAACACATACAATTTCTTCTTTTTGTCTTAACTGACACAAAACAGTAACATATGTCATATTTGTGTGTTGAAAGTGAGCCATATTATTTCTGCATGCTCTAGTAATACACCACAGCATATCTTGCCCTTCGACCCTGGTGACCTATGTGAGGTCAACATGTCTGTTATTAGCCAATGGCTGATCATGTAACTTACCAGTCATGTGTTGAAGAATCAAGGTAAAAATCCAATACAAATCCAGAAAAATGAAAATTACACAAAATATTTACGATAAGTTTCAATGTATATAATATGTCAATATTCACTTCAGTGTTTTTACAGTCCATACAAAGTTATGTGCCTTCTAGGAAGGTCTTTAGGCAGACATAAGAACCCGTCCATCTTGTTGAGCAACAGACCTGCATGCTTGTGTTGGCTGACTGACCGATGGTCACTGAACTGTACAACCACTCTAAAAGTAAGCAAATATGGCCGAGTTCAATCACCCCTGTTGGCCTGACCGTGGATAAGGGCTAGATGACTAACACAAACCAATACAGCATAACAACTAAAGAAATAAAAGTATATGTGTAATACACACACCATCCAGGTATATACACTGGTGGCCCACTACCAGCAAGGAATGTAATGGTGGTCTAAGTGGTCAGTACTGACCAGCTGACTGGACATAGCAATGGCTGGTCAACATAACAGGCTAGTCAGTTATCCACTTTATGTGTGTACATTATATAACTGTCTAGCTCAAGGCAATGGCTGTAGTCTGTAGTGGTCATTACTATCTGGACAGTGGTCAGTACTATGATATCTATAAAGTCAATCAACAATCGGCAGTTCATGGCCAACAGCTAGCGAAAGTAAAGTCTTATTTGTTTGTGAATGAGATGTGTATTAAAAGGAGATTTAATGTAAGAAAATATAATCAAGACTTTTTGCAAGTATTGTCTGTTGACAAAATGTAAATTATTTGTTTGTTTTATTTCAGTTAAACGCTTCTATAACTTTTTGTAATAACCATGCTCACTTATTTCGTCTGGAACGATAAGTTTGAAACAATTTTAAGACTAAATTTTTGTTTCAATGCCAATCAATAATCCAGAGTATATATATACAGTATATAATTATATCTACAGCTTTTTATTTACAACACATATATAAGACATCACAGTGTGTACTCAGAATCAGTTAATATACAGCAAATTCTCAAAACAAATAAATGGTCAAAAGGCAATTAAAGCTTTAAGCAATTAAATACAAACAATCATACAAATGATTTTTATGGGTCTCCAAAGCTTCTTTTATCATATGATGTAAAAATACTGGACAATGCAATATATTCAATTTCAAAATCTGTGTGCTTCCTGATTTTTTAAGGGGGATATGTACAATAAATATACATTTAAATATCAATTAATTTATGCACGCACACTAGTAATATATAATACTTCTAGAATTTCAATAAATCACAAAAAAAAAATTGAAAGAAAGAATTTTAAGTTAACTTTTAAGCTGTACCTATAATCAACACAAAACGGCCCTCAGTGTAGCATGCAAGAGCTCTATAGTTTAACACAAAGCAACTCTATAGTTTAACCAAAAACAGCTCTAGTTTTAAACACAAAACAGTTCAAAATAAGTGATCTGCATAAATATCATTCATAATCAGGCTTTCATATGATACCACATTAACCAGTAAAACCCAAGTATTATTTCTGTTCCTCATTAGGGAGCTGTAAAACGAGGCTAATAAATTCAACATCAAACAAGACCAGAGCCTTTTTTCCCCAACAGCAAACTCTAGCTTGTTCTTTTCACTGTACTGCTAAGTGGTTTCAACGAATGCTCAAATCTATTGGGTACCTAGGGAAAGATTAGTTAATTATCTAAATTCATAGCACATTTCATTCACAAAACATCGTTTTGAACCACATCAGCACTAGCAAATCAGAAAAGAGGTATCAGTGAATAAATGTGCTGGGTTTCAAACATGTTCAACTAAATATTTTGATCATCAGATTAAAACAATATAAAAAAAGTTTTTGTGTGAAACATTACTGTAAAATGCTGCTATTTCGAGGGTGTTATATATTTGCTATATTCTCTACTTCTGAAGAAAACGCAAATTCAAAACACCAGCAAATTATTGTTTGTCTGGTACATCAGTATAGCATAGAGTACTAAGTGTTATGTTTAAGACAAACAGTATAGCATTGAGAACAAAGTGTTGTGTTAAAGACAAACAGTATAGCA
>JAUMGZ010231870.1:21476-34651 GCA_032359645.1 Pododesmus macrochisma
GTAAATATCCTCACTGATTCTAATATATATTTACTATAGACAACACTACCGGCATAATGTAAATATCCTCACTGATTCTCATATATATTTACTATAGACAACACTACCAGCATAATGTAAATATCCTCACTGATTCTAATATATATTTACTATAGACAACACTACCGGCATAATGTAAATATCCTCACTGATTTTAATATATATTTACTATCTTAATTTACAGATCTCTTGACACCCATACCTACCTTATAATTAGGCTTTATATGAAAAAATAGTAAATGTTACATTATGACAGCATCACCACAATGTATGGCTACAATGAAAACTACTTTAATTTCAGTGACTTATATCTCTAACTGGAGCACCTGGGAACTTCAAAAGCCAGAAATATGTACATGTACTATCTACCAGTCTACCATACCAAAAACTGGACAATACAAAATCAGTGACGCTGCCTGTTTGAGGATGACCTTTCTTCAACTAGAAATGGACACCAAAAGAACACTGTAAAGTACTGGACACCTAAACAAGGATTATCAGGGATGAACATAAGACTGACCACTCTGTAAGGTGACATGATGGCAGATATACACAGAATAATATATAGATTATTCAGACATACTTGTAATACTCTAGTGACTCCGTGATAGATTACATGTTATTGGCTGTTTGGCTGAACATCGCCACTGTCCAGTCAAAGGTCGCCTGCCCTTTAATGCCCACACATGGAAAGCTAAATATGTTGTTTCACGTTTAATTTTAAACGAAGTTAAGAAGCCAAATTACAATTTACATGTATCCACTTTTAAATTCAATTTAAAATTAATTTTTTGAATTTAAAACTTGCATATGTTTTGAAGGTTTTCAACCAGTGTAGGACATCCATCACCATGAATACAAGAAAATTTGGCTATACTAATTGACATATTACATCCTAACATATGTCCTTATGAAAAAATACTAGTATATTATATCTTATGTATAATGTTAGTACGTGTCTAGCTATCTATGCCTACATTAAGTTGAATTTGTTAACAATTACTTAAATTTGATTTTATTAAGGTTTTGATTAAGATGTTGTGGTTACTATAGTTTTTTGTGATGGTGCCTATTACTTTCTTGATCCTATATATCATGTGGCTGTTTTTCACAGTTTAAGCTAGAGCTGTTCATGAAGGGGTGACTTATACCCATTGCAAACACCAACATTGTACACCGATACCAGAAATTCCCTTCTTTACATTGTCCTTTATTTATAAAGATTATACACTATAGCAAGGTGTAAGGATGAATCATAGCAAAAGCAATTAAAATCAGTACAATAGTTTAGGAAGAGAAATCAGGACAAGATTTATCAATGAAGGGCCATCATTTTGTAAAAATGGGAGGTAACTCAAATCTATTTAGATATGCAAATCTGCAGGCATGAATCAAATCAAGTTAGCCGTTGAAATCAGTGCAGTAGTCTTGGAGGAGTAGTCACATAAAGTTGTGTTTACAGATAGACAGATGGATGGACAATCTGATCCAACAAATCCCCCAACTTCATTGCAAGGGGGTCATAATAAACTCAGTGTCTTGTTACAAGAGTAGATGATGAAGAAAAAAAACTGCTGTCAAAGCAGCAGAAACCTAATGACTGCAACTATATAGATACCAAGAGTAGAGACCTAATATGAATCCTGACATCTAATAACATGATGGTCATAATAATAAAACAGCGTTTTAAAAGACAGACTAGAGCATATTATTGTCTACATGTACTTGTTTCCACAGCATTAAAATCAAAACTTATTTCCCAGATGGGCCATTTCATATACTACCTACAGACACATATCTTTAATTCTCATTTTGTATCAACAATATTGTCTTCTATATGTCTTAATTAGTAATTCCATCCCGAGTCTTATACAAAGATATAATGATTTCACACGTACCCTATTGAATATTAAGGAGAAACCCTTAAGAAAAATGAGCACCGACAGAAAGCTCCGATTTCCCATTGTAGAAATTGGAGGTAGTTGATGAGAACAAGGAAATATTGCGTAGAATTTTTGCAATAAAACCTCTGGATCTAATGAAACGTCCTGTATTTATCGCAGACAGGAAGGAACTCTGAACGACATGATCTGACGAGAGGTATTGATCTTCGACGGAACCTTTATCTTAACATTCAAAGAATTTGAAATCAGCTACAGGCAAATCTTTGCTCTCTCTACCTTCAATCAGGAATGCATCACAAATCATTTGCTTCAGTTTTAAAGATAACTGTATGATATATCAATAGTATGCTTAATTAAGCAACAAACAGAGGTGAAAATACCTTAGGAATTTATAACAAGCTGTATTTGTTTATTAAAATAGAATTTTTAAAAAGATTTACAAGAACACATTTTGAAATTTAAAAGTCTGACACTTTTAAGAACGCAAAAACTCATATTTATCACCAAATAAATGTATAGTACTGTAAATGTGATTTTTATTGTTATTTGAAAAGGATACATTTTTAGCTCATATTATCATTTTAAACATGAATACTTTGACTCAATATATTTGGTTTTGTTACATCACTGTCAGAATATATACATGCAGCTATACACACACACTTAAGATTGCTTGTGTGCTTGAGCATTGCCACAGACATCAAACATTTATTGCACGTCTCAATTTTTAATAATCAACCAATAAAATTTCTCCATCTCCAATAAATTTTTACGATCTCTTCTGGATTCTACAGCTGCCATTTTCATGCAGCTAAAATCAGCTTTAAACGCATTCCATATTGATCCCCTTACAATGTGACCAAACAAAGATAATTTAATGTATACAGTAAAACACACATAATTATCTATGACAAGCCTATATGCAACTTTCACTGTTCACTTAATGTTACAGCTCTAAGTGCCACAGTGCTCATTAGTACTTATCAAATATACTTTCTACATCTCTCTTGTACCTCATGACCCTCTTTAATATCAGAGGTACAATTCAAAAGCTTCAACTATATTCCGCTGTATGTACAATTTATCAGCAATCTTTACCATTTAAAATGTCATTTTATACTCTTTTTTATGATTTTACTTCTTAGTTCTATGTGCTAGCTACTTGTATAGGCAATATTTTTTATTTGTGTTACTTGTATAGGCGATATTTTAATTTGTATTACTTGTAGATTTGTTTGTATTAGGGCTTATTGTCCGATCAACAGCTAAGGTCATTTACGGACGTGCCAGTTTTACTGGTGGAGGAAACCGGAGTACCCGGAGTAAACCACCGACCTACGGCAAGTCACTGGCAACTTTCTCACACTAGCACGCCCCGGACCGGGATCGAACTAGGAGGTGAAAGGCTTATGATTACAAGTCGGCGACTGTAACCACTAGGCCACCGCGGCCCCCCGTATTACTTGTAGAGGTGATACATTTGATTTGAGTTACTTGTATGAGCCATATATTTTAATTGTGACATTTTCTTTATTACATAATGTTAAATCAAAAGCTGCTGATGTAGAGCTACACAAATTGTGTATTAAAGAGATGTCAGTCTTAACAAATGTTGTCATGTAAATGCTGCTGTGATCTCGAAACAACACAGGCACAGTGTAATGTTCAATTTGTTTCAACATTCGTCATTGTCTGATTAATGTCTTTATAGTCTTAAAATGGACTGCAAGGATGCTGGGAGAACAGATGGCCAAGAAACATGTCTCCTTCCTCAACCTGAAGCACTGTTAAAAAACATATACATCATTCCATTTTGATATTAAGCAAAATGCACTTAAAACACTAGTATGTAAGAATTGTTTCAGAAGAAGCTGTAATAGAATTCTTCAATGTTCAAAATAATAACAACTGGAAAGTCCTGCAATGATAGCATACTAAAAAGATTTGTTTGTTTTATTACAGTTTAACTTAAAATTCCCTTTAAACTCATATTTCAAATACAGGATGACCTGTTAATACAGCAAGCTTTGAATTGATGGCAACTTTTAGCTGAAAGAAGGTTAACATATTAGGACTGATTGGAATATGGCTAAATGAGTCATAATTTCAAGGTGTCTGTAGCACAAGATTTCAATGAGAAAGGACCATAAAACTTGGTCCTTCTGTAGTTTGCACTGCACAATGCGTATAATCTGAATTGTGTTGAAGAGACATAAAACCCCTAGAATAACACTAAACACAGCGTTAGTACACAAATACCATATAAAGGTAATATTAAAGCGATATTGGACAATGGTTCTTACTTTTGACATTTTCACTTCTACATGAGCTGAGAAATTGTGAGAGGTGTATATAGATGTCAATTATGTGTCCGTACCTGATCAATCGTGTAGGAAATATTCACACATACATACATATATTTACATGAATTACTCACAATGTGATCAATACATATAAGTAATGAGGGGTTTACTACTCAAACTTGTCACAGTGACTGATAATTACAATAACGCTTTCAAGGATTTCATTGAGTATAATTTTATAATGAACTAATGAACAGTTAAAATGATGGCCAGTTCAACAAAACATGAAAGAATATACGCAGACAATACTGCTACTTAATTGGTCATACATGACAATAAATGATCAATAGAATGTATTGGTATAATATGTTACAGCAGGAAGAAGTCTATGCATTGAAATTCATTTAAATACCCTATGAATATGTAAACCCAAGGTCATATATATAGTGGTTAATAACAAATGACCTCTCATTTACATATACAAATGACCTCTCGTTTACATATACAAATGACCTCTCGTTTACATATACAAATGACTTTTCATTTACATATTCAAATGACCTCTCTTTTACATATGCATCAGTACTTGCGTGATGCTTAGTACCTGAGTAAGAAATCAGAAATACATGTATATATTCTTCTAGCTGCATTGGAAGATGTCTATGAATTGAAACTTCATTTTAATACCTTATGAATATGTAAATCCAAGGTCATATATAGTGATAAATAACAAATGACCTCTCATTTACATATTGATATATAGAGAAATGCAATTTTCAATAACTGACTTCCAATTTTTAATTATTTAAATGCTAACATTTCTGTGTGACATTTTTTTCTTTATACAATATATTAAATAAATTTAAGCATAACCAAATCAGGTGCAACTAATATTTAAATGTATGTAATCAGTATCAATATTTAATTAACAATATTTCTATATTTGTTATTCATATGCTGGCTAAAGTCATATGTTTTTCTCAGAGTTTTATATTGTAATTCGATAACACTTTAAGCCAGAAGGTTTTTTCAAAATAGAAGTTTTAAACCTCATGCACTGTTTTGGTAAATACAATAACCAACCCTGTTCTATGCTAGCTTGACAAAATGTTTAAACATTTAAAACTAATTGTTCATTTTCTATCACAACAATTGTGATAAAATCTACATTTCCCTTGGGTTTTATTTAATATTGTGAGGGAGGCTTTTAACACTCAACTAAAATACACGTGTACATATAAGTGTTGAAATATTCATTGTTGTGACATTGAGTGAAGGTAAACACAAAGCAGATGACATATTACACTCTGAAGCCCTCGGCCGATGCTTAATACTCATCATAAGAGCGTAGGCTGTCAGAGGTGTTCTGAATGGCCACATTATCATTGTTTTACCACACATCGTGTTTGGCATGCATTAATATTTTACATACTTATTGTATATTTATGGTTCAATGAAATTTCATTTGACTGTGGGAAACATATGCTAAAACTTCATAAAAACTAGTACAAATTGATAACTAAAATCTTTTGATGTTATGTTTTTATGTGACATGTCTACTAGCGCTGCCCTGAAAGCTTTTTAAGGTAGTCCATAGGTCAGCCTCAACTCAAATTAAACAAGCAAATTCGTAGAATAAGGGTCTCCCGCTAGATGGACATTTTAAAAATAAAATCGCATTTTCTGAAAAGCTTAGAGTGAGTGTTATGTATTATTTAATTGAAAGTAAACAATATTTGTAAATCGAATTTTTGCATAAATATGCTTATATCGCACTGGATGTCAAAGGAAGTCTGAATGTTGTACATGAAATTAGGCCACTTTAATAGCAGTTAGAGCATGGAAAGTAAGTAACCTAATCAATATGCATAAATTTGCATGAATCGCATTGGCCTTCGAACTTAGCCTGAGTATTGTCATAATGTACTTTATCACAAATTTGGTTGAAATCAGATAATTTTTAAAGCATTTAGAGCACAGAAACCGATTAACTAAGGAGAATTTAGTAACCTAATTCATATGCGTAAATATGCACGAATTGCATTGGCCTTCGAATTTTAAGTTTTTTAAGCAACTTACACTTTATCAATATAAGTCAACTATTTATGATAACATGTTGTATTTAAATAAATATCTCTACATAAGGAAAATGTATCAATAAACTCCACAGTATTGAAAATGTATCAATAAATTCCACAGTTACTATATGCTTTTTCGTCCTCATTTTAAAAAGAGTCTTCAAGGGAAGTAATAGGTGAAGAAATCCAAAAATATAAGGGAGACAAATATTGCACACAATTCCAACTAGAGTAACCAAACATTGCTGACCCTTGGACCACCTAACTGTTTTTCAAAAAAGAAGGTAAAAATATCTTTTAGGTAAGTACAATTTCAGTGCGTCTGTCAATGACATGACAATTTTTTAAGGAGAAACGAGCATAATCTCAATTTCAGTGCACCGTAGATTTTTAGGATAGTTCTGGTATACAGAGACAGCATGCAACAAACTGGTATATTCTCATGGCAGAGTATATCTAAAGAGCTCAAAACTGTTCACTAAATGGGAATACTTGTAATCCAATATGATAAAATCTACATATCACAAACTCTCACCCCTCTTGGGGAGGGAAGAAACAAACAAAAACTGTGTGCTAATGTAACATTGAAGGCTACTGAAACAATTTTAAATTTCACTCAAAGAAACCCAGAAAGTCTGTCTACTATACTAGTTGGCATTTGTTTTTATCTCAGTAGTATCATCCCGATCTTAGAAGTAATTATCACACAAACTTTAATTGGAAGTGTCAGTTGATTTCATTATGTGTCTATATCATATGTACTGTTTATACAATTAGTAGGAGTTCATAGCATTAAATTATTATGGAGTTCATAGCAAATATATTATAAGGATTACATAGCATTAGTTCATAGCAATATTATGAAGTTCATAGCAAATATATTATAAGGGTTACATAGCATTAATACGGAGTTCACAGCAATATTTGGGAGTTCATAGCATTATTTAAGGGAGTTGACATAGCAATATTAGAAGGAGCTCGATATTGTGGCATTACATTATTATGGAGTTCATACAATATTATGAAGTTCATAGCAAATATATTATAAGGGTTACATAGCATTAATACGGAGTTCATAGAAACATTAGGGAGTTTATTGAATTATTTAAGGGAGTTGACATAGCAATATTAGAAGGAGCTCGATATCATAGCATTAAAAGGCAGTTCATAGCAATATTAGGGAGTTTATATATCATATACCCTAGACATCACCTGTGGCCGTACATTATAGGAAAGAATTAATACAACATGAATATAAACATGTACAATATTAATCTCTTTCAACAAAAGTCTTTAGATTAGATGTATTTTTTTTTAAACATCTTCTTATCAGAATTATTAAATGTCACATTAACAATGAAAAAATTATAAGGAAGATGCAAAGTGACATCAACAATACAACTCTCGACACTCGACTGAAGAACAATTGTCAGACTAATAGAGCACCAATCCTTATAATTCTATTTTTGAATTGATGCGATAATATAGACACTTCAGAGAATTGAGCTGGGATAACATTCACATTATTACATTCATATAACTGATTAAAATTGTGACCCGATGTAACAAACAACTTTTTTAACTAGTTCAACCCTGGATTATGAAACTAGACAGTGAAATTCATTGTTTTGGAAGAGTCTAAATGTGACTTAAGGGGTTAATGGGTTTAATGATCTATCTATACTTCTCTCCATATCTTAGCATATAATAAATATTATCAACAGAATAAGAAAACCATGGCCAAGTGTTATTATATAGACTTCATTTGTGTCCAGATGTGCTTGTGTTAATTTGTAATTAATATAACCTGAACCCAAGAAAACTTTAATCATAGTATAGTGCTTGAGACCTTTTGCTCTTCCATGATATGGACCTAAATGAACCTATCAGGGTGGATTTATCTATGTGTATATAAACAAACATGAGGTATATTTTTTGGTTTTGTGAACATGTAAGCAAATTCCAATAACAGTCCCTTCAAACAAAAATCAATTCTAACAGGTTAATTTAATTTAATTTATAATATGACAATGACACCGAAATAGCTTTACACAGAGAGAGTATAGGTCATCTTCATGCTCGGTGTCAGGATAAAGTGACTGAGTGAAGTATCATGTCAATGTGTCTGTGGTGTGATATTTCAGTTCTACAGCACTATAAAGTTGTCATCAGTGACTGCACTGTCACACGCAGATACTGTATTGATATGACCGAGACATGTGTTGAAGGCATGGATGTGCAGTTTAAACCTCAATAAAACAAACAAGCTTTTATATAAGAACCATGTTTGCCCTTAAAATGTTTGTCAATGTAAAGAATTTGCTGTTGTTATGAATCAAAATTCTAGTAATGTTGTAAACGTTTTCCAAACCTATCATTGTTGTAATGAATTTGCTGTTATAATAAGTGTCACTGTAAAGAGACTGCACTGTACAGTATAGGTCATCATTAGTACACTCTGCACTGTACAGTACAGGTCATCATTAGTACATTTTGCACTGTACAGTACAGGTCATCATTATAGTTCACTCTGCACTGTACGGTACAGGTCATCATTATAGTTCACTCTGCACTGTACAGGTCACCATGAGTTCACTCTGCACTGTACAGTACAGGTCATCATTGGTACATTTTGCACTGAACAGTACAGGTCATCATTATAGTTCACTCTGCACTGTACAGTACAGGTCATCATTATAGTTCACTTTGCACTGTACAGTACAGGTCATCATTATAGTTCACTCTGCACTGTACAGGTCATCATTAGTTCACTATGCACTGTAAAGTACCAGTCATTATTAGAACACGTTGCACTGTACAGTACAGGTCATCATTAGTTCATTTTGCACTGTACAGTATAGGTCATCATTATAGTTCACTCTGCACAGTACAGTACAGGTCATCATTAGTACACTTTGCACTGTACAGTACCAGTCATTATTAGTACACTCTGCACTGTACAGTACAGGTCACCATTATAGTTCACTCTGCACTGTACAGTACAGGTCATCATTTGTTTACTCCATTCACCAGGAAGTACAAAATTTAAAATTGAAGATAATTTATTACTGGTACCAGTAATAGAGTCCTTCAAAGTTAAAAATTGAAGATAATTTATTACCAGTAATAGAGTCTTACACAATTAAAAATTTAAGATAATTTATTAATAAAGTTTTTATATTGCTTACATTAAGAATGCTCCAAGGACACACATTTGTCGTGATAGACAAGCTATGTAAATCAGTGTCTAACAAGATAGTGTCAGAGATGTACCGCCACAGAACAAAATACACAATACGCCAGGTTACATGTATATATATACTGCTGATTTCATTAGAGGCGAGCTGGTATAATGTGTGTGAAATATTTACATTTGTAGATAAATAACCCTGCAATGATGTTGGTAAAGCCTTTAGCACTGCATGTTAGTAATTTATTCTGTTTCTGCTCCTGGGTAGCAAACAGATGCAGCAAAAAACCAAAAGCTTACAACATTATCTTTAACACTGTGCATGCATACATGTAGGTAAATATTAGATTATATTGTTTACCAGAAATAACCTAGTGAACATTTTTTCCTGTTGTATTTATATACAGAAAAACAATGAAGCAGAGGACCAATCAATCACAACAAAAAACAGCTTTTATTATGTACAGTGCTTTTCGTACTTTTCTCAATTGCATAATTTTTTTAAATCTTACTTGAAATTATTATTAAATTCTCATAAACCTATCCATTTATCATATTTGTTGCATTATAAATTACATATATCCGGAGGGTTCATAGCACCTACAAAGTATGTGGAAATTAATTAATTCCCACAGTTTTACCTGGTGTCATATGAATTTAGTTGTAAGGGTTTGTTTGTTTTATTGTGTTTAATGTCACTTTCAGTTAATAAATGTTTAAGTCATATCAATACAGTATCTGTTTGTGACGATGCACACTGTGGGCGACTATATAGTGCTGTCTCACTGAAATATAGCACCACAGACACATTGATATGATACTTCACCCTGTCACATTATCCTGATACCAAGACAAGCAGTCTTTTTCCTACCCAGAAATGCTGAGTGCTTAGCAGGGAGCGAGATGATTACCTAATTTTGACGTCTTAGTTTAGAAGTGGCTGGGTATCCAACCCCCACCTTCAACTAACAAAATGAACACTCTACCACTGAGCTACAGTAGAGGTTATGCATGCATGAACATGATGTAGCAGAAGATCAATCACAAAAAAACATTTTTTATTATGTACAGCACTTTTTTTAAAAAAAAAAAAATTCTCAGTTGCATCATTATAAACCTCACTTGATTTTTGAAAATATTCCAATTAACATATCCAAGTACCTTTCACATCTGCTGTAAATAGGTTCCATTTACATGTATCTGGCATGGGTTACTCTAGACAGGCATTGTTAGGGGTGATCTTTTAAAGGGATTTTAAGAATAAAATAAGCCCCTTTGCAATTTGAGGGTGACCTTTTCTAGTTAAACAGGGCCAATGAATAAGGCCCTTAGTAGTCCACTTCCAGGGTTATATCTGTATCTGGGGGAATACTGATACTATAGCACCTTGGAAGTCTACGGAAATTACTTCCCCATAATTGTAGTCTGTGTCTAGCATTTGGTTGGATGAGCGATCGAGTGCAACTGTATGATGTGCACTACTCAAAAAAGTTAAATAACTTTAAAATCAATCATGTTATTTAAGTTGATAAATCACCAGGCGTGAAATAGTTAGTAATTCAATCTTCTTCTTACAACAAGAACTCTATCATTATATATTTAAATATTTTGAATAAATGAATCATTTCTTAGGACATTGATCTTTAGAAATTAATACAATAAATCAACTCTATCAAAAAATAACCCACTGAATCTATACGCTTGTACAATTCATCAAATGCATGCTTGTATGTATGTACATGTTCTGCTGTGCAATTAGATGTATGCAAATATATTTATTTTTTATACCAATGGTTAATTTCCTTATAGTTCATTCGTAACAGGAAGAGGCTTGTTGTACAGATCCGATTACTTAACACCTAATTTATCATAAGATGCCCAGAAATTGAACGATCAACTTAATTTGCTCTCTTCCATTCAACTGCCTATCTAGAGGCAAGTCTTCTGCATGTAAACCTTGTTCAAAGCCTAGGAAAGAATAAAGAATATTTTAATGGAAAGTGAAAGTAAATTGGGTACTGTAAATCAGGATTAGAGGAAGGAAAAATGAAAGAACAAGGCCAAAGAGGCTGGTAAAGGACATCTGAAACTGTTTGCCTATTGGTTTAACTAGAATATTTTAGAAATTGTGTCCTATTGTGCCCATTTTGGTTATGAACCTAGATGTTGGCTTAGCCCCTCTACAATATTTGTGCACATCTGATTTCTTTTTTCCGAAAGATGTTTCCTGCCTAAATCAAAGTAAAAAATTATCTATTTATTTCGGAAAATTAGAATTGTTGAAAGTTTACATGTTAGCTTTGTTGAAATATCATCCCAACACTGATATTTTTTTTTACCCCAGGTCAGGACTCTATTTTCAAATGCTCCAATTTTTTTTTTACATAGGCTTTATTAAGCTTTTAAGTTTTCTAGTTTTTGAGAAAAAATGTCAAAATGTTGTCACATTTTTGATCCCTTTATAAGTGGTGCCAACTAAATGCTCAGTCCCAACACTGGAACCCATACATTTGAATCCCTTTCCCATCTGTAGGCCTTATTGACCATCTTTAAAAAAGGAGTTGATGGTTAAGTGTGCATTGCTAAGTGCTGAAACCTGCCAGTGCCCTGGAAGTAATGTAACTCTCAATCCAAAAGTCTCTAAGATATGTCTTTGAGTCGATCCAATGTGCTACACATCAAGTTTTGTGATTCAGCTGGCAAGAATAAGGACTGTGATTCAGCTGGCAAGAATAAGGACTGTTAACTAAATTAAACACTAAACTGATTATCTCCCTTTGGATTCTTATCCACAGTGCAGCCCTGGTGGAGAGAAGTGACAAAAGGAGAGAACCAGTCTAAATAAAACCATGTCATAACCCCTTATTTTTCAAAATATACATCACAGGTCCAGCTAAGAACTTGGAACAGAAATGTTATAGTACAAGGATAAATAGTAAATCAAGCCAATATAGCATACATATTTGTCACTGCCTAATTATCAAAAACTATTTACGACAGATATATGCTGTCTACATATGAAGTATTTTGCCATGAGACTGCATATAAATATGCGTACTACAAGTGTGTGATTTTAAACTTGAATTATAACACTGCATTATACATTAAATATACAGGTAAAATCAGCACACTGTGAATATATTAATGAAACAAGGATGGCATAGTGTACAGAGATGTTACAAGTATTATATCACATATATTACATACTGTGTCAATATATCAGTTAAAAATATACTGTCACTATATTAGAGTTAACATTTTTACCTCTCAATTGCTTTTTTCTAAACTTCGTAATTTTGCTTGAGGCATCAAAAACAGACTTTCTATAATTTTTATCATAATATTGGTCATCATTTCCCTTTTTTGCCTATATTTAAACCTATGGAACAAAACCGTCTGAAAAACTATCAAGGATGTTTTAGCATAGAAAACATATAGGCATAATCTAAATGGGATGATGCCTTATGCTTATAATTGGTAATTACGAAGTTTAGAAACAACTGATTGAGAAATAACAAGCAAATTCGTAGAATTAATGTCCCCCGCTAGATGGAAATTTTAAAAATAAAATCGCATAAAAGCTTGAGTGAGTGTTATGTATTATTTAATTGAAAGTAGACAATCTTTGTAAATTGAATTTTGTATAAATATGCTTTTATCG
>JAUMGZ010231871.1:7996-21207 GCA_032359645.1 Pododesmus macrochisma
TATCATGCAGTGTTGTCACATAATGTAGGTAGTAACGTGTCTGTGTGTTTATCATGCAGTGTTGTCACATAATGTAGTTAGTAACGTGTCTGTGTGTTTATCATGCAGTGTTGTCACATAATGTAGGTACGGGGTAGTAATATGAATGTAGCAAGTTTGTTTGCTATAGGAAACAGATCACCAGGAGAAAACTTGCTCAAAATCTTCAAAAAAGTAAAATAAATTCTGGTCCCTGAGAGGCACCAAAATTATGAAGTTAAGTGTTGAAATTAAGGCTATATGTGGAATGTATCTCCATTACTTTTTTGCACCAGTGGAAAAACTAGAAGACAAAAATGCTTTTTATTCTCCTCCAAGCATGACTCACTATTTAACCACAAAAACTTTTCTTTTCAATTATCCCAAAGAGAAATTTATGCTATTTGAAGATAGAGTATAGAATAAACTGGTCTCATGAACAAACACAGCGATCAATTTCACATGCCATTAAACAATGGAATGAGTACATTGATTCTTGTCATTTCACTATTGTCATTTTATTGATGCCCAACTCTTGATTATGCCGACAAACCAGTATAAATTATATGAAATTCATTGGTTCTGTAACTCTTTTATTTCTATCAGGGCATGAGAAATCAAACTTATCTATGGTAATGTTATGAAAGATTAAGTGATCTCTTCTCGGAATGGTATGCACCTACCTGCAGACTCAGCTATCAATTCACCATTCAATGTATACTGGCATAAATTTCTCTTTGGGACAATTTGAAAACAAATGTCTTGATGGTTAAATATTGAGCCATGCTTGGAGGTGAATAAAAACATTTATTCTTGTCTTCTACTTTTTCAACTTATGCCAAAAAGTCATAGAGGTATATTTCACACATATGATCACCATATAGCCTTGTAGGGTTAAGATCATTGAATGTTACATAACAGATACCAAAGAATATTATGTATTAATACATGTATATAGAGAATAGATCATGTCAAATTGTCTAGATAAAGAGATGGTATGCAAGTTACCACCGACTCTATACTATCATTTAAACTACTGGTACAGATAAGACACACTAACTCAGATCATGTAAGTTAACATAACCGAGACATACTGATTTAAATCATACAAGATAATTATAAACAAGTTAAATGTAAAGACAGGTAATCAGTTCATATGATACATTTAAATTATCTATTTTTCTTAACATCCTTTATGTATAGCTTTATTCTAAAAGTCTGAATATTGCTGTTGAATTTTAACATTATGTCCCTTGCCAGCAAGAGTTGTAAAGTTGAGTCACCCTAAGGCATGGTTACTTACGTCAACAATTAAAAGGTCATATAAGAAATGATCATTTCACTTTGAAAAATTGAATTGAATTTGATTTTTTCTGTTTAATTTGCTTGTTTTATTGGGGTTTTATGTCCCTTTCAACACATGTTAATGTCATATCAAGATAGAATCTGCTTATGACAGTGCACACTGACCGTGACTTTATGGTGTTGTATCACTGAAATATCACATCCCAGACATACTGACACCAATCGGTCACATTATCCTGACACCAAGCCAACCAGTCCTACTATCTAGAATGCTGATTGATTGCTAAGGAAGGAATAAGAGGATTGCCTAACTTTGACTTCTTGAGTGAGATACGGCAAACCCACATTTGTATTTCAATTTAATGTTAGGTGATGCAAGATAACAAAACATGCTATAAGATGAAATATATGTATATTAAAGCATCAATACTAATGTCACAGCAACATGTTGCCAGAGTATATAAATATTATGAATTCATATATATGTGATGAGTCATATGACCATTGAATAATGATTTTAACAACAATACAATGTTACATATGTTCTGTTAAGAATTTGTGTTCTTGATCAACAATCTAATTCTATCAATCTTATTAATATCATCATAAATTGACAAAATACCAACAGTGATTTACAACAATACTTTAGTATATATATTATGTAATCTCCATTGTAACCAGAAATAAAAAAGTGACCAGAAAAAATGTCATTAGACAGCTGACTATAATACTCCCCTGCTTTCCATATACATGTTTATAAACTCAATCTAGAAGTTAAAGGGGACAACTGAGGAGAAGACTGTTTCAGAAGTTCATCATATATGAAAGAATTGGTTGAAATCATGTCTTGACAATTTCGGGTAATCTATCTATATTGGCTATACAGTCTTTAAAGGGACATTAATCCCTTAAATGGTGATATATTACAGTACTTTAGTATGCACAGATTCATATGCAAGATTTGTGTGAGGTTGCATAATTATGAATCTTTCCAGTTATTAAAGAGGTGATATCTGGACAACTTTTAGTTCTACGCTCCTATTGCTGAAGTCATTAATTGGGTATAACTTCCTTTATCATAATTTTATCCTCATGGGCACATGTTCTTATGGAGCATGATGCTTGTGTGAAGTTACAAATTATCTGTTGAAAAATGTTGATGTACGCATCCCAATAGTTTTCAATACTCCAATCATATTCGCAAATACATTAAAAGGGCCAACCTCCCTTCAAGGGGGTGGCATTAAAATTCAATCACTGCTTCAAAAGATCAGGCTATAAGATAGGTGTGTGTGTGAGGTTTCATTGAAAACCATCAAATTCTTTAAGTGGTTCTTTGAAGTCATACTTTTTTATTAGTTAGTTTGCAGCCAACCCACTGATAACTAACCAATGCAAAGCTGATCCAATGGAAGTGGATATATTCCTTCATTAAACAAATGAAGTGGACTCACTTCAATGGCAGATTGGTAGTGGTACACAGAAGTTAGTTTTAATGCATCACTGGTTTTTCAATGGTAATGGCCCAGTACTGCATGCACTTGATCAACTATTCTGTTGTAGGTTTTTTTGTGTGTATTTCATCTAGGTTTAACATCCCATAACACACATTCAAGGCCATATTTTGGCTGAAGCGTCCACTTGTAAAAAATTTCATTTAACTAAAATATTAAAGACAAATTGACTTGATCAATACTTTATTGTATCATACTAAGTACACAACGAACACCAGTCAATTTTTTACCTTTATTATCATTATTGTTAATTGGCACAAAAACTCATGTATAGGTCATATGGTGCCAAAGTTTCTGTGTTCAAATTACCTTTTAAGGACAGAAACACAAAGTTGGTTTATATTCACTAGCTGCAGTTTGTAGCAACTACTGACTGAGGACACAAAAACTATGATTCCTTCATTGCTTGACAGCGACTCTTCAAGTCTGTCTACAGCTACAACAATTTGTTACCCAAGAAAGCACTGTGATAAATGAGCTACCAATTCCATTAACACTAACATTTTTAATGTTAGGAAACAAAATATTCGGTCATCTTTTTTATTAATTTGTCGGTCACCCAGTAAAAGCTAATACACTGCTAATGTAAATATCATACGAAGTTCCTGATAATCTAATTGTTGTCGCTAAACTTATTACGTTAAAAGTCTCCAGCATCCAATATTCACATGTATGGCTTCCTAGAATACAACCTTTGATACACTGTCTATCACAATCACATTCATACAGATTCTCTGATTTGAAGTTGTCTAATCGTGGCCATAACTCTCCCTAATCAAGTCAATGTTAAACTATATTTAATATAGAACTGATAACTGATCTCTTCAGATTTTAATGAAATTACCACCATCAGATCAACCCCTGTTGTATGATGATGTGACATTCAGTTGTACTTCTACACAATCCTTGTTCTTGCATGTATAACATGGAGGTGATTTTGCAGAGAGAAGGAGTAAAACAAAAACTCTGTTCTTGTACATGTGTCTCCAAAATGTTCTATCTTCAATCTCTTGGCTTTCAACCTTTATTGGGGTTTTAGTCTTCTCACCACAATTCAGGTCCTATATGGACAGTGACTGCTTGCCAGTGTAAAATAGCTTAACCTAATGTTTCATAATGCTGTCCTCACTGTTATATCACATCTAAGACACTTTAACATCATGCTGTCTTCACTTGGTCATATTTTTTATATTAAGTTCACCAGCTTTTTCTTCCAGAAAAATACAATAGAGCAATTTCTAACATCTGGTAAATGCCAGCCAGATGCCGATCCCAGCTTTCACAGAAAACATTTCATATAACATCAATCTTGAATTCTACTCCGAATACAACACTTCTAGTGATAAATATACTATTTATATATATCTGAGTTAAAATGTACTTAGAATTTGACTTTTGGTTTCATATTATCAAAACATTGACAATAAAGATTTCATTTTTTTTTTTAGAAGTTCTTTTTCTTCTTCTTTCAGTCCCCTAGGATTTACCTCATATATAATAACAGTACCAATATTCTGTAAGAAATTCATGAACAGTATAGTGCAGTGACAATTTCAATTTTTTCCTGAAAAGATAATTGTATACATGTCCCAGAGGACTTATCCTTTTTGGTAGGAAAATTTACTTCAAATATAGACAGGATTGACATGAGCAGGAAACATGACACAGTTTGACACTAAGTCAGAAAGCTGTCACTGGTTCACCTCATAATACAGCTGCTACTGTATAAAATATACTGAACTCAATCATATATAACAAGAAAAAAAACAAGGTGTTCAGTAATACTTTCCCTCATTAAAGTATGAGAATTTAGACATCATTTCTTATGGAATTTTTACCACTGTAACCTCAACCTTTGACCCTGTGAACTCATACCAGTAATGCCTGGGTAAAGTTGGATTGAAACTAGGATAAGGAACAGTATAGTTATTGCACAGGAACTAACATGATATAAACAGTCACTATGACCTTGACCTTTGGAATTCAAGACCCCAAAAAGCATGGTCTTCACACAAGTAATCCTTGTGCATATTTTGACTGAAATCAGGCTTCAGGAACAGGAGTTATTGCATGAAAACTAAAATTGTGACATTGACCTTTGATCCTAAGACCCTAAAACCATTCCCAAACGAGACACATTAGTAACACATGTGCAGTTTGATATTATATATATTAAAATTAGGTATCAGGGACAAGAGTTATTGCACAGACACATGGCTATGGATGGATGGACAGCTACTATGAAGCCATAAATGCCTACCAATCATATCTAGATCATATTTCAAAGTGTTTCCTTCAAAAGTTTTAAGCATCTTAAATAATAGTTAATATAAAACAATTCCCTCCCTGAATTGAATTTACACAACAATTTGTATGTTTCCTGTGATGAAGCTTCATCTTTCAATGCCAGCACTCATGTTATTAACATTGGCAATAAATAATTTGAAAGTGATTTTTTTCTTATAGATGATTGATAAAGCTTAAATGTTGTCTCTACACTGCTGTATGCATAGACAAACATATATCTATCAATTTAATGTAAACGTGTATATCAAAACTTCAGATCAGGTTTGATAAAGCGCAGGGGACATAATTTCATGAGGCCTGAGTTAATATAAGTTTGAGATATTTGCGTTATTGATGATTTTCATGCGAGGGACTTGAGGATAATAATCAATAAATGAACGACTCTCGGTACTTAAATACAGGCACTGCTGTTTATAATTCATGAGGTGATTAGCATTCTGTGTGTTTGTATAATCATTATATTGATGTGAATGTTTGCATGAATCTATTCAAGAGTCTGCTACCAAGACCTGGAAATAAGTTACGAAATTATTTACTGTATTATATAACACAATGAGTTCAATGATTTTTATTAAATCTGTCATGTCTTTGTACCTTACAAATGTATGTAAATGTTAACGATTTCTATAGTTTATTATGAAAACTGTTTTTTTTTTGTGCTTGTCACTTTTATAAATTATAAAATTTATTTTTTTCAGTAAAATGTTTAGTTTTGTATATGTAAAGGCATTGGAAATTTTACTTGTTTGTAGTTCTATCTTATGGTCAACTAATTGATACCAATCACCTGAATTTTAATGAATATTTAAGGCCATACAAAACTTAATATTGAGATCTGAGACGACCATTGGTATAACACGTACTGTATAGATACTTATAACATGTGTTCTGTCTAATGGAACGTTTTTATAGAAATCTTCCTGTGGTTCAATACAAAGTCAGATTTATCTAAAGGATGGTTCTTAATTGAAGTTAGAGTCAAATAATATTTGTTTTCTAATTTGGAAACAAAAGATGGAAAGATAAGTTTTTACAATGGTAGTACTAAAAGTTGCAGAAAAAACAAATCAAGGGACACAACTCTTCCATCCTTAAAACTGATTTACAAAATGACTTACCTCCCCTGGTGTTAACCAACTATCAAAACCAAGATTTTCTGCATTTTAATTGTCAGGCAAAATATAATCCATTGTAAATCTCTCCATAATTAAAATTTGAGTACACATAAGTTCCCCTTTCCTACTGGCTCAGTACAAACAATCGAATGTAGATTTATTCTTGATGAGTGTTCCATAACAAACATGCGTCATCTCATTTTTAAAAAATAACGTTGTTTAAATAAAATTTGAAGTAGGCAGCTTCTCTATCGTAAAGACTAATGTATGTATGACTTACCTCCCCTAGTGTTGAGCAAACTTTGTTATAAACATCCATCCATTTGGCTTTGGCAGGAAAGTTAATGTTGGGATTACTGCTGGTTGTACCATCACGGTCGTCGCTGCACTCCTGGGTACTCTGACGACTTACATTAGTTGTGGAAGACCGGCTATTGGCTGGACTATAAAATCAAACAGTAATATTTAGCAACAATAGGAACATTTTTATGAAAATTTGTGCTAAAATATAGTTTCTGTTTATGAAAAATACGTTTGATAGTCAGCATGAACCATGCTGCAAAGGATGAAAACAAAAACATTTTAGTTTATATTCAAATTTTTCATTTTCAATTTGCTGAAATTTGAATTTTAGAAAGGGATTTCTTGAAACCAATTTTGTTATGTTTCATTTTGGCAAAATTTGTTTACGTTGAAGCTCCCTTTATTCAGCTATGTACCTTTGGTCCGTACTAAGCTAAGAATGTCTAGTTAGAAGCTGCTTAATGAAGTGACTGGATGAATGTGACTCGTTCCATTGTAAATTTATGACATCTGTTGCTAAACAGTGGTAAGGACAAGATGAGGAGAGACCAGAGCTCCACTGCATATGTCAGCTATCTTAAGTTGATTACATATCATGAAGAAGATATTAAAGTTTAATTTAGATTTATTGTACCTGAAGTCTTGCGTGCTGTGTCGACTTGTGTTAGTCATGTTAGTAAGAGAATCTCTGCTTCTTAAATGGCTGCTGAAATAAATCAAATCATTGTTATCAATGAGCTACATTGGATAATTTAAATTCTAATCTGTAGTTATTTATCATTTTTATTATATTTTACCTATTGCTTTAGTTCATGAAAAGTACAAGTTTCTGAAAATTCATACAGATACCATACTAAATCTTGCTGCAAAACAATTGACTTTTGATTTGTTGATTTGTAAATGAGACAATCAAGAGGATCCCTATGTTTTTAGAAGTGGCCATGTGGCGCTATAGGACAGAAATATCTGTTCTCTGTGCTTTGTTTACGCGTGTATTAAAACTGAAGAGAGACAGAGTGTCCTTCTACTTAAAAGTGTGCTCTGATTGGTCAGAGAAAGGGTCACAAACTATAGAGTTTCTCATTGGTCTGTAATATTAGTTGCGTACGTCAGCTGGAAAATCCGAAATATATATATAATGAGGGGATTCCCTACACATAAATTTATTTATCTTGACAAATTGTACACATTAGACACATCCTGCATGCTAGCTGAGTCTTGGACTATGATGTCTTCCATTTCGGACAGCCTTGGTGTATGTGAAAGATTGTCAATCATTAATTGACAATGTTTGTTCCTGGTGGGTGACTGTGGTTTTTGTTCTGTCTGAAGAGAACTGTCAAGTCAGCATTAAATTTGTTATGGACATATCAAATTCACTTCTGAGTACACTCAGAATGTATACTAGGACACTCAAGGGATAAAGATGTCTTGACTTTAATAGTTCAAACGTACCCAGAAGCAAATTTGATTCGTAAATGAAAAGTTGAACAGCAATTAGACAGTTCTCTCTAAACATTCTTCACCTGAGGAGTTGCATTAAACCAGTTAGATAAAACTTGATATTGCTATTTGCTATATTCACCAACAGCCAAAGAATTAGACAAGTTTCTCAATGTAGAGGGCCATATCTGGCAAATGTTGAAAGGCAAAAACCAAACCTCAAGGTGAAAAAAGAATTATCTCAAATATATGCATAGTTATAAAATGCATCATAATGACTTGATTTTTAATCTATAAAGCAAAAAGCATAATGACTTTTAATTTATACGTACGTATACCTCAAATGTCGGTCAACTTCACTGAATTGTAGAATCAGACTCATCAATGATTAAGTTGTAGTGTGAACTGAACTGACTTGTTATATACGTACCCATCAGTGATAAAGTTGTAGTGTGAACTGGACTGACTTGTAGAATACGTACCTATCAGTGATAAAGTTGTAGTGTGAACTGGACTGACTTGTAGAATACGTACCCATCAGTGATAAAGTTGTAGGGTTGTTGAGGTCTACTGTTATAAGACAATAAATCTGAGTCTGTATCACTTCTACCCTGATGGTAAGGACTTTCCTGATAAAATTCACGACTATCACCCCTAAAGTCGGGACGATCTTCTTGAAAATCCTGACTGTCCTCCCGTGAACGACAATTGTCCTGCAGAAACTCTCGATTGTCTGGAGGATATTCCTGACTGTCCTGTCTAAAGTCCTGCATGTCCTCGGGGTAATCCCCACTATCACGTCTGTCATACATATCATCATAGGGATAACTCCTTTGATCATTATAGTAGTCCCTATCTACCGACTCAGTACGTTCAAACGACCCCTCATGATCGTCATATCGAGGATCATAACAATCCTCATTGTTATAAGTTTGATTGTTTTCGAATCGATCATGATTGTAATTTTCTATACGATCAAAAGATCCACGCCTATCATAAGAATCTCCTTCAAAAGAGTCATATGGGCCATATTCTTGGCAATATTCGCCCTGTTCGTCACGGGCCATGCGTATATAAGGGTCAGTGGTCCCTCTGAACTGGTGTACAGAGCTATTGTGTTGATGTTGTAGTGGATAACTTATATCACTCGTGTAGTCACTGTCCTCTGACATACCAGCTGTAACATCAAATATAACAGTCATCTAATTAGTCACATTGTATACAAGCAAACTTGTAGAATTCACAGTCATTTTGATATGTGCTACATTATCTATCAGTTGTTATATATAATTATTTCTAGTAAGGAATCCGCCAGGAATTACATGCACAAGGATGGCTCTGTGATGTGAATTTTATGTAGTAATAATTATTTCACTGGATAGGCATATAAAAGGGGTATAATAATCAACACATTTATATAAACACAGTTTCTAGAAAATGGAATTTATAAACTTATGAAATTTTTCATTGAACTTATAGGTCAACAAGGTTTAAAACCACAGGTACTTTAGGTAAGGTACATAAAACAAGGGAATGGCATCACTGGGAAGTGTTACTTGAGTCCATATGTACTTACAAATAAACCATTTAATATATTTGTAGCTCATGTCACCCAAAATATTACTCAGATAACCCAGCAAATTAATCAAAATTGTTTACCACAAGGTTTTAATTATAATTCAAAATGTAGTAAAATGGACATCTATTTTAGTTCTTAATCAAGTGAACAGACAACAGTATACCACCATCACTCAACCCAATAATATTGATAATATGATTAAACAGCTGTATGAATACGAGCTGCACATATGGTGAAGATATAGACATATGGTCAGGCATATTCTCATGAGAACATCAGTGATTGGGACAGGTAGATAATTTATTTGTCACATTAAGATTAGGTGATAAATCAAGTAGCAGGTGCATTAATGGTCACAGCAAATAAATGGCAACATTTGTGAAAATAAAAACACAGAGTTCATTTTTCAATATTCTGATACTACATTAGAAATTGAGTATCAGTATTAATTACAATATTTTTTCAGTGTTTCGATCGCAACCTATGGCATTACAATAATTAATATTTGTAAATATGGCTACACTAAAATATATTGTGATCTATTAGGTATATATTGGTATTGATACTTGCACTGTGTGGACAATGTGTGTCTTCTATGCTGCTCCTGTATCGTCATCATCTGTCATACAGAATTGAAGAATATTTCTGATAAAAAGTTTCTGAATTTATTGTATTCAAACATAAATTAACAAATTTATGTAAACTCTCTTGAAGTCACTGGGACTTTTTCACTTAAAGAAGACAGTTGTACTGTCAAAAGCTCGTGCAGATGATATAAAAATTAAATATTGCTGTGTAAGATTTAATTATCTCAGTTGAGGGATGATATAACTACTAGAATTACATTTCAAGTCCCTTGAACTGAGTCTGAAATAACATGCATACCGTCTTGATGCTAAGCATATAATTTTATGATAATAATTAATTCTTTAATACAATAATAGTTTATATAATTTTCAATTTAATTTGAATTATAATTAGAAAACATTATCATTTAAAAACAACAAATGTAAAGAGTGTAGTTTTTCAAGCCAGGGTATGCAAAATGATGTCAGGGTGTACAAGATAGTGTTCAAGTGTGCAAGATAATGCCCAAGTGTGCAGTATAATGCCAGGGTGTGCAACATAACAACATGAGGGTGCACAATAATGTCAGTGTGTAAGATAATGCCAGGGTGTGCAAGACATTGCCATGGTGTGTAAGTCAATGCCAGGGTGAGTAAGATAATGTTAGGTTGTGCAAGATAATGTCAATGTCAGGGTGTCTAAGATAACAACATAAGGGTGTAAGATAATGTCAGGGTGTGCAAGACATTAAGACTCAGGTTTTACACCAATTTGTAACCCCTTTTGGGTTGAATATCCTTATCTTCCATGCACGTATATGAAAGAGTATTTTTCTTCCATATAATCTGTGTTTTGGACTACTTTAAATAAGCAAGAAAATGGCGTTGAAATGTTAAATCTCAAATGGTTCAAGCTACAAAAAATATGAGGGCAGCAATGGAAAGATTGAAGTTATTGTTTATATCAAAAGTATAATAGTTACTTTAAAATGAAAGAGTCTTTTGATGGGTTGATTACTTTTTATGTTAGAAGTGATTGAATTTTGAAAAATTCAGCAAAAAAGTACACGTATATTTCATACATCAATATATTTACGCTGCATTCATAACGTCACAATTTAGAAGTTACGTCCTTTGATTGTTTATTTACCATAGAACGTGATGTATTAGACAGCCAAACCACTTGATGTAAGATTGCGATAACCTTTATGGGTGTTCTGCATGGAAAACTTGATCTTACATAAATGAAGAAAATATCAGGGTGTCAGGGTGTGTGAAATATTACCAGAGTGTGCAAGCTAATGTTAGGGTATGTGGGATAATTAATGCTAAGGTGTGTTAGTTAATGTCAGGGTGTGATGTATATATAATGCCAAGACATGTGATCTTAAGGTTATGTATGCAAGTTAAATCCTACATGATAAAGCTAGGTAATGTTATGGTATAGGATAAAGTTAGGGTGTGTAATATAAGGAAAAGCCAAAGTTTGGAAGTAGGTAAACAAAGCATGTTATGCATTTCAGCATGCAGTGCTTTGTAGCAAATGCTCCAGTATAAATTTGACATGCATACTTAACTCAAAAGGCAAAATTAAAACAAGGAAAAAAATAAGATAAGATATATATAATTTGTAGAATAGAATTAAATAATGTTTTTAGTACCTTTGCTGACTGTTGACTTACTTCTTGATCCATTATCGTGTTGAGAACCTCCAGCTTGTTTTGGAGTTCTGCTGCCTCGGACTCAGGAAGATCTGCAACAACATCTGAAGTCAATATAATCATGTATTACTCATTTTTATCTCAAAACATGCACATTTACCATACACCACTACTGTATGTTATTCTGACAGTATATGGGGATAGTATTCCCATCAGCCAATAACTATGTCACATTGCTTCAATGACTAACAAGATGCTAGCTGAACCTTAATATTTTCCATCCATTACATTTTGATAATCAGAGATCTAACCAAAGGTTGCTGAGAAGAAATTGAGAAGATATATTTTGAGTCCAAATAAAATATACTAAAAAAGGTTTTGGCCCATCAGAAGGCCATGGTGGCCATGTTAAGATGAAATCAACAACACCTGACACACTTCTGAAAGGAGATAATGCAAGGAACATTAAGCATTATCAAACACCAGGTTTTGTTATAAACAAACAGCCAGTCATTCTTGAAATAAAGTTGAATAGGTCCAAGCCAAGGAGAGGCAATAACAGCCAACTTCAAATGAGTTTGGCAAATATGGATACAAATCTAAAAGTGGATTGTGAGGGGAATATTCACAGCAAGACCTTGTGCCACGGACAGCAGACAGTAAGTAAGTAATAACAATAACTCATCATAAATCTTCGGATCAAGACTTTAAAGAGGATTGAAGGTCATAATAGCTAGGTTCATATTGTGATAGATTAACATGCACTCTTAGATATTATATCTCATGTGAATAATATAAAGGCATTCAAACGTACCATATGGAAGCTCAAATCTTGCATCAATAAGAATAGTGTGTCCAGTGGGAAACCTTGTACCAGCCACTTCTCCATTTTGCATAATAAGTTCACTGTCCAATGACAGCCATTTTCCATCCCCTTCCTGCAAAGATTCAAGACATCAAGAAACTATCATAATACAGCACGTATATAATAGCTTATTCAAACTAAATAAATTTAAATCTTAATTTTGGACAAAAATAAATGGAATTATTGATAACACTGCTCTTATGAATATAACAATAGAATATCATTTGGTTAGTAGAATCAAAGTGCAAAGTTTGTAGGTCAGAGATCACATACATCATTATCAAATAATCAAGGGCAATAACTCCTTTTTTCATAAAAATTTTCATGTCACAAATTAAACAGATTGGCATATGTAACATATGTCATGATAAAATCAGTATATGAGGTCATACATTGGATCTCATCTGAAGATCAATTGCTTATCCATCCATCCTCTGTCTATCTGTCTTTACTTTATGTATATATATACATAGTTGCCAACTCTCACTATTTAGGAGGGAGTCTCCCTATTTTTCACGCACAATTTTCACTTTTG